>CM062271.1:1954422-2024422 GCA_031216635.1 Dissostichus eleginoides | reverse complement strand
AGCCCGACAGTCCCTATCAGGGCGGAGTCTTTTTCCTGACTATTCATTTCCCCACAGATTATCCCTTCAAACCCCCCAAGGTCAGTGAGCCGCCCCAATGCACATTTCTGTTCTCATACATTTGAGGGTTTTGTTCTCGCAAATGTACCACTTAATGTACCACTTAATGTACCACTTAATGTACCACTTAATGTACCACTTAATGTACCACTTAATCTACCACTTAATCTACCACTTAATGTACCACTTAATGTACCACTTAATGTACCACTTAATGTACCACTTAATCTACCACTTAATCTACCACTTAATGTACCACTTAATCTAAGAATATTTAAGTATTTTTCTTGTCAAAAAGCCAAACATTATACGTACATTTAGCAAAGAGCATCTGAGTATTGTTGTGTTTTCCAAACGGTAAAAAGATGAAAGCAGAGACTGTTATTGGAGTAGCCTCCAGGTTTCCCTAAAGCCTTTAAAGAGACCCTTTAAAGAGACCCTTTATAGAGACCCTTTAAAGAGACCCTTTATAGAGACCCTTTAAAGAGACCCTTTAAAGAGAGCCTTTAAAGAGAGCCTTTAAAGAGACCCTTTATAGAGACCCTTTAAAGAGACCCTTTATAGAGACCCTTTATAGAGACCCTTTAAAGAGACCCTTTATAGAGACCCTTTAAAGAGAGCCTTTATAGAGACCCTTTAAAGAGACCCTTTATAGAGACCCTTTAAAGAGACCCTTTAAAGAGAGCCTTTAAAGAGACCCTTTAAAGAGACCCTTTATAGAGACCCTTTAAAGAGACCCTTTATAGAGACCCTTTATAGAGACCCTTTAAAGAGACCCTTTATAGAGACCCTTTAAAGAGAGCCTTTATAGAGACCCTTTATAGAGACCCTTTATAGAGACCCTTTATAGAGACCCTTTAAAGAGAGCCTTTAAAGAGAGCCTTTATAGAGACCCTTTAAAGAGAGCCTTTATAGAGACCCTTTATAGAGACCCTTTAAAGAGACCCTTTATAGAGACCCTTTAAAGAGAGCCTTTATAGAGACCCTTTATAGAGACCCTTTAAAGAGACCCTTTAAAGAGAGCCTTTATAGAGACCCTTTAAAGAGAGCCTTTAAAGAGAGCCTTTAAAGAGAGCCTTTATAGAGACCCTTTATAGAGACCCTTTAAAGAGACCCTTTATAGAGACCCTTTAAAGAGACCCTTTATAGAGACCCTTTATAGAGACCCTTTATAGAGACCCTTTAAAGAGACCCTTTATAGAGACCCTTTATAGAGACCCTTTATAGAGACCCTTTAAAGAGACCCTTTAAAGAGTAGTTGAGTTAACTTCAGTAAATAATAATGTCGTTTATTAAAAAACCATTTGCTTTTCTAATTAGCGACACTAACGAATGATATTTCTGGTTTAAATAAAGTGTGTTTGCAGGGATGAGCAAAGGGTGGCAAACATCACCATGTCATTAAACACATATTCAAAATAACTGGTTGAAAAGGATAAATTCATTTATCAACAGTTTCCTCCTCAGTTAGTTTATAGATTTATTATCTTCACGGTCAACTTGGATATTTTCTACTTTTTAATGCTGTTTTATTTCTACTAATTTAAACTTATGTGCAATGTCTTTTTACGCTGCTGCAACGCAGACATTTCCCAATCAGGGATCAATGAAGTACCTCTTTACCGTATGGAGGCGTGAACAGTTGTTATATAAGAGGCTGAGTGATTGTTGTGTGTTTCTCCTCTCCTTCAGGTCGCCTTCACAACAAGAATTTATCACCCAAATATTAACAGTAACGGCAGCATCTGCCTGGATATATTGAGATCCCAGTGGTCTCCTGCATTAACTATCTCTAAAGGTGAGTTTCAGTGGCACTGTAAAGACTCGTTTAGATCCAGAGCCAGCACTCAGTCCTTACAAAGACTCGTTTAGATCCAGAGCCAGCACTCAGTCCTTAGAAAGACTCGTTTAGATCCAGAGCCAGCACTCAGTCCTTAAAAAAGACTCGTTTAGATCCAGAGCCAGCACTCAGTCCTTACAAAGACTCGTTTAGATCCAGAGCCAGCACTCAGTCCTTACAAAGACTCGTTTAGATCCAGAGCCAGCACTCAGTCCTTACAAAGACTCGTTTAGATCCAGAGCCAGCACTCAGTCCTTACAAAGACCCGTTTAGATCCAGAGCCAGCACTCAGTCCTTACAAAGACTCGTTTAGATCCAGAGCCAGCACTCAGTCCTTACAAAGACTCGTTTAGATCCAGAGCCAGCACTCAGTCCTTACAAAGACCCGTTTAGATCCAGAGCCAGCACTCAGTCCTTACAAAGACTCGTTTAGATTCAGAGCCAGCACTCAGTCCTTACAAAGACTCGTTTAGATTCAGAGCCAGCACTCAGTCCCTACAAAGACCCGTTTAGATCCAGAGCCAGCACTCAGTCCTTACAAAGACTCGTTTAGATCCAGAGCCAGCACTCAGTCCTTACAAAGACTCGTTTAGATCCAGAGCCAGCACTCAGTCCTTACAAAGACTCGTTTAGATCCAGAGCCAGCACTCAGTCCTTACAAAGACTCGTTTAGATCAGAGCCAGCACTCAGTCCTTACAAAGACTCGTTTAGATCCAGAGCCAGCACTCAGTCCTTACAAAGACTCGTTTAGATCCAGAGCCAGCACTCAGTCCTTACAAAGACTCGTTTAGATCCAGAGCCAGCACTCAGTCCTTACAAAGACTCGTTTAGATCCAGAGCCAGCACTCAGTCCTTACAAAGACTCGTTTAGATTCAGAGCCAGCACTCAGTCCTTACAAAGACTCGTTTAGATCCAGAGCCAGCACTCAGTCCTTACAAAGACTCGTTTAGATCCAGAGCCATCACTCAGTCCTTACAAAGACTCGTTTAGATCCAGAGCCAGCACTCAGTCCTTACAAAGACCCGTTTAGATCCAGAGCCAGCACTCAGTCCTTACAAAGACACATAACGGCTTCTTCTCTTGCTTTAAACTTCACACATTTCACCAGATGTTGATTTGGTAAATTCATCACAGCTTATCAGGGTGAGAGATATCGCATGAGTACTGAGTCTGATCTTATTTAACAACATGACCCCGTATACAAGATGTCTCCTGACGTAAACAACAACAACCTGACGTAAACAACAACCTGACGTAAACAAGATATCTCCTGACGTAAACAACAACAACCTGACGTAAACAACAACAACCTGACGTAAACAAGATATCTCCTGACGTAAACAACAACAACCTGACGTAAACAACATCGTGACGTAAGCAACAACGTGACGTAAACAACACCGTGACGTAAACAAGAACATGACGTAAACAAGATATCTCCTGACGTAAGCAACAACGTGACGTAAACAACACCGTGACGTAAACAAGAACATGACGTAAACAAGATGTCTCCTGATGTAAACAACAACGTGACGTAAACAAGATGTCTCCTGATGTAAACAACAACGTGACGTAAACAAGATGTCTCCTGACGTAAACAACAACATGACGTAAACAACAACGTGACGTAAACAAGATGTCTCCTGACGTAAACAACAACGTGACGTAAACAACAACCTGACCTAAACAAGATGTCTCCTGACGTAAACAACCTGACGTAAACAACAACCTGACGTAAACAACAACCTGACGTAAACAACAACCTGACGTAAACAACAACCTGACGTAAACAAGATGTCTCCTGATGTAAACAACATTGTGACGTAAACAACAACGTGACGTAAACAACAACCAGAGGCCTGTACTACGAAGCAGGAGTTTCTCTTAGCGAGCTAACTTCAGGTAAACTCGGGGTTTCCGGTCCTACGACGCTGGTTCTCTTCTTAGCGGGCTAGATCTCCATGGTAACTGATGCTGAGCGGCTAACCTGCTCCGGAGCAGGTTAGGTTCCAGGCTAAGAGATCAACTCAGTGAAAGCACCGCCTGCTGACCAATCAGAGCTCAGTGTGCGGAGTTTAAAGCGATCAAGTCATATTACAGGAGAAAGGAAATACAGAGAAACTGCCGTCGCAGGAAAGACGGCCGGCAAAAATCACCGACTGTGTGAACGTGAACATGAATAGAATATCACCTCCCATCTTCAGAGCAATCTGACTATTATAACATTAGCGTTAAGAAAGCTTACTGAAATATCTGCCACAACACAAGTAACCGGATCAAAGTGACATTACGTACAGTCCGCGGCACTGTGAGTGCAGACGTTGATGTGTCCCATTATCATTCATATCACATCACATCACATCATAATGTATCATATATCTCCTTATCTGAGTCAGCTGAGCCGGATCTGGCCGTGCAACACTCACAGTGTCACATACTGTATGCAGAAGGATTATTTTAAGCAACACATTAAGTTGAGGAAACACTCGAGTCAAATGTAATTAAAGTCAGATTGTGTCTTAGACGGGGCAGTGATATCATAAACCTGTTAATGGACGCATTCAAACACTTGTTCTGTCACCAGCTGTATTCACCTTGCAGGTGCAGCTATGTGGCTTTGATCCTGGATCAAGTGTTTAAGTCATGGATGTTTAAAGTTTAACTTCTTCATATTTTGTCTAATATTATAGTTACTTTTCATTCAGGAAGTATGACGCTGCGCTGTCAGTGCGCTTCTCCATGTTTGTGATTGGTCAAATGTTGCTAGCCCCGCCCCTTTCATGTGAACGCGCTCCTAACTAGATAGGGCAAAGCTGGCTTGAGTTAACGAGTTGATAACCAGCGTCGTAGGACCGCTTAGCGAGAGCGCGTTTGTTTTGGATTAGGCCAACCGGGTAACTCAACATATCCAGGTTAGGTTGAACCAGCTTCGTCTCCTGACGTAAACAACAACCTGACGTAAACAAGATGTCTCCTGATGTAAACAACGTGACGTAAACAACAACCTGACGTAAACAAGATGTCTCCTGACGTAAACAACAACGTGACATAAACAACAACGTGACGTAAACAACAACGTGACGTAAACAACAATGTGACGTAAACAACAACGGGACGTAAACAACAACGTGACGTAAACAACAACGTGACATAAACAACAACGTGACATAAACAACGTGACATAAACAACAACGTGACGTAAACAATAACCTGACGTAAACAACAACGTGACGTAAACAACAACGTGACGTCGGAGCTCCATGTAAACAAAGCCGTCATGTCCTCTGATGGTTTTGGTTGTTTTTAAAAACAATAAAAAGTGTTTTCTTTCTGCAGTTGTGTCAAATATCTATAATCTATTGATGATCATGAGTTTCTCTCCGCAGTCCTTTTGTCCATTTGTTCTCTGTTATGTGACCCGAACCCGGACGACCCGCTAGTGCCAGAGATCGCCCGCATCTACAAAACAGACCCCGTAAAGTGAGTTCATTATTATGATACAAACGAACAGTGTTAACATCTAGAAACAGACGCCCTTAGTTTGGACTCCAAACCCAGACCTTCCCTAAAGTAGCAACGCATCAAACGTCCTTTCTTTGTAACGCCAGTGTCTGTCTCAGGTATAACAGACTAGCCAGGGAGTGGACAGACAAGTATGCCATGCTGTGAGGGTAAGCGCTGGAGACTCTCACGCTGGATTTGTGGACTTGAAGCACGTTTTGATGCAAAGCATGGCTCCGGGAACAGAGTCCGAGCGGCTCATCTCTCACCTGCAGGCTCCCAGAACCTCTCAGAGACACAAAGAACCAAGTCCACAACATCAGAAGTTTAAGAGGATGTTTTAAAGTCAGGTTGAAGGATGTAGTTGTCCTTAGTCAGTGTGTTACCTAAAGAAGATGACAGCTTATAGAAATAGACGTATTTTAGACACCACAAAGGTTATTTCATATGTTTATTAGAAGCAGCATATAGTTTGAGTTTGGCGTCTAGGCTCGGGCCTCATCTCTCCACAGATTTACAAAGAACATTGAGTGATGATTAGATAACTACCCCCCGAGCCTACAGGTGGAGCTGGGGTGGTGGGGGGGCAGGCGAGCAGGAACATGAACGTAGCAGTAGCAAGTGAACGTAGCAGTAGCAAGTGAACGCAGCATAGCGAGGCAGAGGCAGGCAGACCTGGCAGCTTAAATAGAGCGGCATGTTTAGGAGAATGTGTTTGGTTGGTTGTTAGAGGGACGAGGTGCGTCACGTGTTAATGTCTCATTGGTGCTCGAGTTGACTGCCTGAAGTAGCTCGCAGGCTTCGCCCCATTTATTTTTTACGTTTTTTTAATTTCTTTTGTCAGCTTCTGAGGCTGAACTTGGCTGCAGTTTCTAGCATTTTTAATAGAAAATGGAGACAAATATAAAATAGATGGGACAGCGCTGAGTGTGTTGTGTTTGCAGGCATGGCATCGTCCCTGATCTGCCCGGTAACAGCTGATCTCACCTGAACATTTCTCCCCTGCAGGTACAACAAGACGGCTCAGGACTGGACTCAGAAATACGCCATGTGACCTTCCTCTTCCTCTCCTCTTCCTCCTCCTCCTCTCACTGCTGGAATACACTTTTTGGGTTTTCTCATGTGGCCACGCCCCCTCCCGCTCATCAGCCAATAACAGCAATTTGTTCAAAGTTCATCTCCTCTTTTTTTTTTTAAACCCAAAAATTGCTTTTAAAAATGTCAGATTTGATTCTTTTCCCTCTGCTTTTCAAAATAAAGTAAATCAATAAAGCAGGTGACGGGGTGAGTACTCTGAGCTGTGAATGTGCCAACTGCAAGAATAAAAACACCCAGAGCAGCGCGGACTGAAGAGAGAACGACTAATAGATCAATCATGTAATGCATGTCAGTGATTGGTTCATGTGCTGCTGAGATTAAGAGAAACCACAGCGTCTTGTTGTTTCTAGACGAGAGAGCCGTTAGTTCATCCCACACTGGTCTCCTCTTTTTGCACTGAAGATGAAACTCCAAGCTCTCAGCGGCTGACGGATCGACTCATAGCTCTGTCCTGGGGGTTTCTCAATAAAGTTGAACAAATTGCAGATTTTCTCTCGTGTGCTGCTTTTATTTTCTTTAGCATTCGTGTGAAAGGATGTGTCTTGTGATTGGGTTAGGGGCACACACACACACACACACACACACACACACACACACACACACACACACACACACACACACAGCTACATACTGATATACACCTGAACATCAGCAGGAGAGGACTCTTTAAAGTAGAGACACTACATACTGATATACACCTGAACATCAGCAGGAGAGGACTCTTTAAAGTAGAGACACTACATACTGATATACACCTGAACATCAGCAGGAGAGGACTCTTTAAAGTAGAGACACTACATACTGATATACACCTGAACACTAGCAGGGGAGAACTCTTTAAAGTAGAGACACTACATACTGATATACACCTGAACACTAGCAGGGGAGAACTCTTTAAAGTAGAGACACTACATACTGATATACACCTGAACATCAACAGGAGAGGACTCTTTAAAGTAGAGACACTACATACTGATATACACCTGAACATCAGCAGGAGAGGACTGTTTAAAGTAGAGACACTACATACTGATATACACCTGAAGATCAGCAGGAGAGGACTCTTTAAAGTAGAGACACTACATACTGATATACACCTGAACATCAGCAGGAGAGGACTCTTTAAAGTAAAGTAGAGACACTACATACTGATATACACCTGAACATCAGCAGGAGAGGACTCTTTAAAGTAGAGACTCTACATACTGATATACACCTGATCATCAGCAGGAGAGGACTCTTTAAAGAAGAGACACTACATACTGATATACACCTGAACATCAGCAGGAGAGGACTCTTTAAAGTGGAGACACTACATACTGATATACACCTGAACATCAGCAGGAGAGGACTGTTTAAAGTAGAGACACTACATACTGATATACACCTGATCATCAGCAGGAGAGGACTCTTTAAAGAAGAGACACTACATACTGATATACACCTGAACATCAGCAGGATAGGACTCTTTAAAGTAGAGACACTACATACTGATATACACCTGAACATCAGCAGGAGAGGACTCTTTAAAGTAGAGACTCTACATACTGATATACACCTGATCATCAGCAGGAGAGGACTCTTTAAAGAAGAGACACTACATACTGATATACACCTGAACATCAGCAGGAGAGGACTCTTTAAAGTGGAGACACTACATACTGATATACACCTGAACATCAGCAGGAGAGGACTCTTTAAAGTAGAGACACTACATACTGATATACACCTGAACATCAGCAGGAGAGGACTTTTAAAGCAGAGACACTACATACTGATATACACCTGAGCATCAGCAGGAGAGGACTCTTTAAAGTAGAGACACTACATACTGATATACACCTGAACATCAGCAGGAGAGGACTCTTTAAAGTAGAGACACTACATACTGATATACACCTGAACATCAGCAGGAGAGGACTCTTTAAAGTAGAGAAACTACATCTGATATACACCTGAACATCAGCAGGAGAGGACTCTTTAAAGTAGAGACACTACATACTGATATACACCTGAACATCAGCAGGAGAGGACTCTTTAAAGAAGAGAACTACATACTGATATACACCTGAGCATCAGCAGGAGAGGACTCTTTAAAGTAGAGACACTACATACTGATATACACCTGAACATCAGCAGGAGAGGACTCTTTAAAGTAGAGACACTACATACTGATATACACCTGAACATCAACAGGAGAGGACTCTTTAAAGTAGAGACATTACATACTGATATACACCTGAGCATCAGCAGGAGAGGACTCTTTAAAGTAGAGACACTACATACTGATATACACCTGAACATCAGCAGGAGAGGACTCTTTAAAGTAGAGACACTACATACTGATATCACCTGAACATCAACAGGAGAGGACTCTTTAAAGTAGAGACACTACATACTGATATACACCTGAGCATCAGCAGGAGAGGACTCTTTAAAGTAGAGACACTACATACTGATATACACCTGTGCGGCAGCAGGGTGCGGTTAGAGCGCCGGCTGCTGGAGTGAGGGGAGAGGCTCAGCCGGTGGCTAGACAGCTGATCAGAATCAGGTAATGTGTTACTGAATAAAAGCACACTGGTAACCAGGATTTTAGCTCCCCCCCCCCCCCCCCCCCAAAATGCAGACACTCACTATGCTCGCGCATGCATGCACGTGCACAGTTGTGGCATGACCACCAAAACAGAAAGATATGGACACAAGATGTGTGCAAATGTATTTAGTTTCCTATCCATGTGAACATGATTTAAGTGGGGGGGGGGGGGGGGGCGGACCTCACCTCCTCTAGGGGGGTCCGGGGGCATGCTTCTTTTTGTTGAAGTTAAAAGCATCAATCTGGTGCACTTTGAGAGCAACATGAAGAGATCTATGGAAACATCTCTCAACACCCAGAGGAAACAGAACTGGAAACAGGTTTACTTTTTCTTTATGGATATTTTACAAATCACTCCCCTTTCAAACTGTTTTCTTGTTTATTAATAACAACTTTTTTTACTGATATAGCATTTTATACCTTTTCATCTATTTCTTATTTTTTTAAACTATAATGATCATATAAGGTGTTCCTTTACCTCACTGAGCTGAGGTTATCAGAGCCGCTCAGTCTTTCAGGAGGAGAGCTCTCTAAATCCCCCCCCCCCGCGGCCGCTTACACAGTCAATTCCAATGTTAATAAAAGCACACAGAAGCTGTATACGTTTTTTGGGAGTTTGATTTATTTTAAATTAACACAAATACAGAATTAAAACCTATAATTGCACTAAAACCATTATTTCAAAAAAAGAACTATTTCACATAAACCTCTGGTTTAACTTGATTTTGGGGGGGGGGGGTGCGCCATAGTTTATGGGCGCTGTACGCAATATAGGCGTAGTTCTGTTAGTATAAGATAATAAGATGTACTTTGTTGATCCAAAATCAGGAAATTGTTTTGTTAGGAGATTAATTAATTATTATTTTTTTAAATTTCTAACTTTTTTTTTTTCTTTTTCTCCCCAATTTTCTGCGCCCCCATGGGTTGATGCGCCCTTAGCAGTCGCCTATACTGCCTATGCCAAGGGCCGGCCCTGCCTGGTTCTGGGCTCTTGCAGGGCTGCTTCCTGAGAGGAGGACCAGCTCTGTCGCTGAAGCCTCCAGAAATAGAGGACGGCACAGTGTTGTCAGTTAGCACCATCTAGTGGACAGGTAGAATAACTGCATCACCTCTCACTGACTGAGTCTCTGGTTCCACTGGTTCCACCGGTTTCCATGTGACTCTGATTTGTTTTTCTGAGGGTGTGACGGCGTCCTCAGATCAGATGCAGGCAGACGCAGGACTGACAGAAAGAGATGAGCAGAGTTTCCTCAACACCTGAAGAGAGTCTGTGAGTGGACCTGAAGAGAGTTCAGCAGGTGAGAATCCTCCCACAGGAATCTCTTCCTGGGTCACTGTTTACCTGGACAGAGTCACTGCAGGGTCACTGTTTACCTGGACAGAGTCACTGTTTACCTGGACAGAGTCACTGCAGGGTCACTGCTTACCTGGACAGAGTCACTGCAGGGTCACTGCTTACCTGGACAGAGTCACTGCAGGGTCACTGTTTACCTGGACAGAGTCACTGTTTACCTGGACAGAGTCACTGCAGGGTCACTGTTTACCTGGACAGAGTCACTGCAGGGTCACTGTTTACCTGGACATGACGTTTTTCTTGATGCTGATTCTAAACATCTGTCTGAAATATTGTGTAGGGTTTCTCTCTGAGTGAAAGCAGAATGAGTTTAGAAAGATTTCCATAGTGTTGTCAGTGTTTCAGGGAGAATGAGTTGCAGTCTGATTGTTATCTGAGTTCATGTCATCAGAGAAAAATGCAGGGCGTGTCAGAACCGGTCTACAACTCGTGACTGTTTTTATTTCTAACTCTTAATACTCTAGTGCAGGGATGCAGTGTGAGGGGCTCAGAGACGGCCATCTTCCAACACTGATACTGACCTGGTTTCACTGAAGAGCCTTTAGCCCAGTTCAGCTCCTAGCTGTCCAACAGGCTGCAAATACTCTCTACAGCAGGGGATTGAGATTTTGACTCATATATATATATATATATTTTTTGACTTATATATATATATATATATATATATATATATATATATATATATATATATAAAGAAGAAAATTACAAGTCAAGCTCAAGTTTCAGGTGTGGGCCAGATTCCATTATACTTTGGAGTTTGCTGAGGAACCCGGGCCACAGTTTGCTGGAAGTTAACTTAGTGGTTGATTAGGGCCCCTCAGCCACCAGGGGCCCCAAAAGAAGACCAAATGTCAACCATCCTGTGTCTCTCTCTTCAAATGTTGTCCTCACTTTAAGATATAAAGATATATATATAAAGACTTAAAAGATTTAAAGACTCAGAGAATGTTTTCTTAACCAGTTAAGCCCCATGCCCCGGGTACCGGGGGCAACACGCAACATCTTGCAAGAAACAGCGTCTCAGGGCTTCTTAACATTTAACAAACTATGAATGTGTTATACCCACTTAACGGGAAGAAACTCAGCTATCAGACAATATTAACCATTTTTAGCTAAACGAAACACAAGGGTAATACCAAGCCTCTGAATTAGCACTAAGCGAAAAAATGCTAACGCACTTAGCACAGAACTCACGGTAGAAATATTTTATAACTTATCGGATCTGCACAAACAATATATCATATGAAAGCTGAGATTCCACAGATTTCAGAGGTATAAGTATCATCACTGTGTGACCAAAACTCAGGCCAGCGAAACCGCGGTGAAGTTAGTTTTAGGTTGGATATTCGACAGACATTCGCGGACCCGCCAGCAGCGTCAGTTCCCCTGCTGCTGGCGGTATTACGACGGCGAGATCTTCTCCGCGAACTGAGGCTTTCACTTAGGGACCATCAACAAATGACTTTTCAATTACACAAGAACAATGTTCTTTTTAATAAATCGACAGCTTCCCGATCGTGTGAATATGAAGCAAATCCACTCTAGAGCATACATTTGTTGAACACACAATTTTTATGCATTTAATACTTTAAATATGTTTTATTAATATTTTGATGGGAAAATAGCATATATCTTCAATAACTTCTAGGTCATGTGACCTAATGACTCAAAATCAGTGCTGGATCAAATAACTACACTGGCTGCATTAGACATACCTCTTTTTATTGCATTTTCATGTGACGTAATCACTCAAAATCACTTTCTGAATTGAATACTAGTCTTTACACAATAGAGTGGTGTTGCGACGAGTCCTAAAAACCGGAAGTGAGTCAGCATTTTACCACTACGGGTTCCCTCGTCTCAGAGCCAATGGGATTTCTCCATAGGAATGTGGAAAATAGCTGGAACTAAGGTCTGTGGTTGAGACACATTGAAGAGACGGATCACGTTTTGTTCTACGACATTAAATCCATCAGCAGTGACCCCACTGGGGATTTCTGAAGAGTTCACGTGTCTGAAAAACGATGGTTGTTACCAAGTGGCTGAATAGGACTACAGAAGTTGTGGAGGACGTTGTACGTCATTACGCCGAACACGTGAACACTCCTCTAAGTTAGTTTGTCCTGTTCTGCTTGAAAGCAAGTACCTGCCTCCTGCAAAGTGTTCAAACAAACGCTTCAACTCGTACCATTTAGAATCTGAATGTTTGAAAATGAATCTAAAGTTGGCGTGACGTTGAAGTTGTGCGACCCTGCTGTAGTTCGGCCTACACAAATACGTCATCCCTGCACCACTCTATTGACACACCTCTTTATATTGGATTCTAGTACTTCCTCTATTATATATTGATATTTTTATGGAATATTCAGTTTATTTTTTCAATGGCTTCACGTTCATGTGACATAATGTCACACTGAATTGTGTTTTAACAGCTTCTCTGTCATGTGACATAGAAGCCATTTTAGAAACCAGATCACATAGTTTGATCTAAAAATGGTGCGCTTCAAAAAAGGCAAGAAAAAGAAAGCTTTAGACCTCTGGCAAGAAGCAGAAGGTAGAGATCTCACCAGGTCTTGGTTTTAGTGAAGTTAATGTTACACCTGAGCAGTGGTCCTCAGTTACACTTACGGTGTTTAAAAGTAATAACAAAGATCATCTTAAGTGGTTGAGGGTCATCTGGGGTGAAGACCGACCCGGAGTCCGGACTGAGGTGCGTCTAGCAGGTACTGTTAAAAAATAACTTTGATGAGCCCCAGAGCAGAGTCCTGCACCGGCCCGGTTTCCTCGGATACCCGGCTGATAACCCGCAAAAGAGTTGTGTAACGGGCAAAACATACATGTAGGCCTCTATTGAAGCAATATGCTCATTTTCCCATAAAAATATGAATATAAAAATATTTAGAGTATTACCATGCAATAAAAAGAGGTGTGTCCTATTCAGCCAGTGTAGTTATTTGATCAATACCTGATTTTGAGTGATTAGGTCACATGACCTGAATGATATAAACATGTGGAAATATAAAGAGGAATAATTTATAATAATATAAACATGTAGAAATATAAAGATGAATAATTTATAATAATATAAACATGTGGAAATATATAGAGGAATAATTTATAATAATATAAACATGTGTACATTGGCCACCAGAGGGCGACAGATCCCCTCAGCCTCATTCACAGGAACACTGTTTACTGAAGAACAATTCAAATCTATAGTAAACAGAGATAAGAGTAAAGGAGCATGAAATAAAATACACAGTATTAAAATAAATACTATTAAAATACTTTTGTAAACAGGAATCGTGGTAACATATCATGAAATAAATAAAAATCAATACAAAAATGTAAATTGTAATATAAATAATATATGAAACAATTATAAATGCAAGGGGTAATATAAAGCAAGTGAATGTTTAAATATAAAAGACATACATTTCAAAATGAATAAATGTGGAGATTTTATTTTCAGAGTCCAATAGAAGTGAAGCGTGATCCCAAAGAAAGGCAAAGAGGAAGCAACAGGAAGTGGTTTCCTCCTAAAGATTACACTGTGAGGGTCCTAACAACATGGACCTGGAACCTGGACCTGGACCTGGACCTGGACCCGGACCTGGACCTGGACCTGTGTCCTCTAAGAGTGACCGCTCAATGGAGCCTCAATCTGCTGATGGGGGGTGAGACTAAAACGGACTAAAAGCCGTTTGATATAAAGTCAGTTGTCTGTGTTAAAGCTTCTGTGTAACCTTCAGGAAGTCCAAAGTTCAAAGGTTTGATTTGTCATATACACTGATACAGTGAAGTAGTGCAATAGAAACAGGGTCACAGGTTCCTCCAACAATACAACAGAAATATATAGACATATATATATATATAATATATATATATATATATATATATATATATATATTTCAGTTTTATTGTTAGAGGAACTTGCCCGTCAGGAAGTTCAGGATCAGACCGGAGTCTGCATGAACTCTCTGACGTTATCCTTTAAAGACACATTCTTTACGTTAGCTTTACACTGCTGGTGCTGTCGTGCAGCTGAAGAGAGGCGAGGCGCTTTGTAGATAAACTTCGTGTCTTTTGGATTTTCTCTGAAAAGCTGTCCTTCACAGAGCAGTCCACCGGCTGATATAGGGAACTCAGAAAGTCGGGAAGGTTTAATTTTGTTTCTTTTCAATCTGTTCACACATCGGCAACACAAAGCGATCACTAGCATTACATTGTTATATAAAGTGACTCTAAGAGATTTAACATATTTTCCATCAGTTTTTCTCCAGCTGGCAAAAGCATCTGTTTCTGTTTCAGGGTCCAGCAGCAGAGACCAGACTCTCCCAGCTGTCTGTCCTTCAAGAGCGACTGGTCGAAGGACGCAGACGTAACCTTTAAAGGACGACCTCCATCTGCTGATCAGAAGTAAGCTGTAACTCATAGTAAGAGCTTATTGTACTCCTCTCTATACTGCCCCCTTGTGGGTCAAGTTTAAGAAGGCGAGCCTCCAGAAGCTCCAGGTTGCTTATAATGACTGTTTGCGTATACTGCTTAGAAAACCAAGGTGGTGCAAGTGAAATGTTGTGTAATGCACGAGTCAACACGTTCCATGCTCTCTTGAGAAATCTGATGTACAAATTCATCTGTCGATTGAATGTTTCTCATAACTCTGTCTATATGCTGCTTTCAAATCCGTGTCTCAGTGCTGTACGATACCAGTCACCTCTGTGGAAACATTGGTACAACTGCCTTTTTAAATGTATATTTGAGTGTTGTATGTCTTTTAAAAAATGGACCAAGAGTCTCTTTAAATAAAGCTGATGATGATGATGATTGATGATGATGATGATGATGATGATAAGAGTCCGGTTATCATTGAATAAAACTAGTCCGTATGAAGTCTTGTCCAACTTAATTTCCAGCAGTTTTTCTCCAGCATGTTTTACACCCACATAATCAGGAGAGAGGAAGTCGTTTTTTCTCAGCGAGAACTTAAATACTGCGAGTCTCCAGATATGTGGGATGAGACAAAAGCAATCGATCTGAGGTTGTGGAAGTTGTGGACATCGTTTCAAATACTAATGTATAAGTAAAGATACACAACTGTCTAACCATTTTTAATCCTGTTGCAGATTTTAACTTCGTCACCCACTTCTGGTTTTAGTCAATCCCTGCACGTAGTATGATCGCTTATCACAGAAAAAAAAGAAAACAAAAAGAAAACAGACAGGGAGACAGAAGGCAGATGAGGCGATGTGTGATGTAGTTTGTGAGGGCTGGGGGATGAGTACCTAAGGTTGGAATGCTCTGTTAAACAGATGAGTTTTCAGGGTTGACTTGAAGATGTCCAGAGAAGTGCTGTTACTGTTTCAGCAGGGAGGGGGTTTCAGAGGGTCGGGGCAGCGACACTGAAAGCACAGTCCCCAATAGTCCGGAGTCTGAGGATCACAGAGTACAGGACGGGATGTATGGGCTCAGGAGATCTGTGAGGGACTGAGGGGAAAGGGCATGGAGGGACTTGTAGGTGATGAGGAGGAGTTTATATGTGATGCAGGACTTGACCAGGAGCCAGTGGAGGTGACGGAGAGTGGGGGTGATGTGCTGCCAGGGCTTGGTGTGGGTGAGGACCCTAGCAGCAGAGTTCTGGACGTACTGGAGCCTGTCCAGGGTTTTGCTGGGAACCCCGGACAGGACTCAGTTGCAGCAATCCAGTTGGGAGGTGATGACGTCGGAGAGTGATGGCCGGAGTCGGGAGATGTTTTTGAGTTGAAAGAAGGCTGATTTTGTAACTTATTTGACATGTTTCTGGAATGAAAGGGTGGAGTCTAAGATCACGCCCAGGTTGCGGACCTCAGAGGATGATGAGATGGTGGAGCCGTCAACAGTGAGGAGCAGATCCCCAACCTTCCCGATCAGTGCCTGGGGGCCACAACCATGAGCTCAGATTTGAGTAGATTTGCTGTCATCCATGTTTTTATTTCAAGGAGGCAGTTGACTAGTGACTAAGGGGGGGAGGTGGGCAGAAGGCTTTGTGCTGATGTAGAGTTGGGTGTCATTTCGTATGAGTGGAACCTGAGACCATGGCTGTGGATGATTTCACCAATCGGAAGTATGTATATTGCTAAGAGAAGGGGACCGAGCACTGAGCCTTGGGGGACACCATGGTTAACAGAGGCCTAGGAGGAGCTACAGCCAGCGTAGGTCACAAATTGTGTCCATTCAGAAAGGTATGAGTGGAAGAAGGAGAGGGCGGAGTCAGTGAGGCCAAGAGGTTCAGACAGGTGAGGAAGATATCATGGGAGATGGTGTCGAGGAGGATCAGAGAGGTCGAGGAGGATCAGTGTACTGATGTGACCTGAGTCAGCGGCGATGAGGAGGTCATTGGTGATTTTGATGAGGGCGGTCTCTGTGCTGCGGTGTGTTCGGTAGGCAGATTGAAAGTTCACGTCTCCAGGATTCTCATTTATGGTTCATATAAAGTGCCTTTAAGACATTTAACATAATTTCCATCAGTTTTTGTCCAGCTTGCACATTCATCTGTTTCTGTTTCAGGGTCCAGCAGCAGAGACCAGACTCTCCCAGCGGTCTGTCCTTCAAGAGCGACTGGTCGAAGGACGACATCATAAACTTTAAAGGACGACCTCCATCTGCTGATCAGAGGTAAGCTGTAACTCATAGTAAGAGTCGGTTATGATAGAACAAAACTAGTCCGTATGAAGTCTTGTCCAACTGATCTTCCAGCAGTTTTTCTCCAGCATGTTTTACGGCCACATAATCAGGAGAGAGGAAGTCGTTTTTCCTCAGCGAGAACTTAAATACTGCATGTCTCCAGATATTTGGGTGGAGACAAAAGCAATCGATCTGAGGATCCTGGATCAGATAAATTCAGATTGAACATATGTAAATTATAGTGTCCATCCAAAAAGAACGCATGACTTATAGTGAAAACCACCCTTGAATGATGGGATAGTCGACAAAAAGCTTTAGGAATCCAAAGTATAACATATAATAAGTACCCTGTATCAAGATGAGAGGTTTAGAAAAAACAAACACTTCTGGGGTCATTTGGGTGGATTTGCCATATCTCTGGAACCCATCGTCCACCCCACAGCTATTTAAAGCCTCTCTGCTCCTCTCTGTTTCTCTCTCTGTTTTTCCCTGCAGGCACCCGGCGCTGTTGAGTATAACCAATTCCACTCAATCAGAATTGTTTTGTTCTAAATAAAACATCTTTTGATAAACGTTGACATGGTGTGTCTCCTCTTTGTTGTGGCCTTCTGAGCCGGGTCATAACAAGTGGGGGCTCGTCCGACGGGTTATTTGGTTAAAAGTTTGTGTAGTGCTCAGAGCACATGGTGTCATTGAGCAGCTGATCAGTTGATGTGGTCCAGCTCTGTGCTGGCTTGGCGCTGCTGTTTGGGGGACACATCATGTCTTTTGTGTTTCAGGAAGCTTTAGTGTTTGACATGGCGTCAGGTTTTGTGTGCCAATCAGAAGGTAGGATGTTGCTGGTTGAAGCGCTTTTGTAAAGGAATTTCCCCGCTAGGCTTAAGTGGCGTTTCCCCTTGGGTTGCGTCTGTTTGTTTTTTTTCATAGTGTTGTGGCGACGTGGTTAGTGGCAGCTGTTTTCGGATAGCTGTCTCGGGGGCATCTCCACGTGATTTTGTGGTGTTGCCTGCGTGCAGGTCGCTCCACAACTCCGCTGGGTTCCAGTGCGTAATTACCCGCCGCAAGCCACATGAAGACTAGGTGAGATTATTAAGATTTTGGTTAGGCAGTTAGGGGGAAATTCTCTGTTGGGTTTGTCTTTTGCCCATGCATTTCGGCAGTTTTACATTTCACTTTCTGATTGGTTATAGGTAATATATTATGGCTTCTTTGTCAGCGTTTTTGGATGCGCCCTCGGTGTCTTTCTTAGATGATTGCAAGAAGGCGCAGTTGGTCGATATAGCAGAGCATTATAAAATTGGAGTTGTAGGGAGTAAACGGAAAGACGAGATTAAAACTGTCATCGTGTCATCTTTGTTTGAACAGGGGGTGTTGCAGAAGAGTGAGTTTGGTGCGGCCGGGGTCGTGCCGGTAGTGGTTCAGACAGCTGGTTTGACGTTCGAGCAGCAAAAACAGCTTTTGGCCATGCAGTTTGAGCAGGAGAGGTTGCAGTTGGAGTTGAGGGGTCAGCAGCAGGAGGTAGAGAAGCGTTTAGAGGTGGAGAAGGTGCTGGAGGTGGAAAAGATGAAATGTGAGGTGGAACATGCTAGATTACGGCTGATTGGAGAGGGCAAGCTTTCTTCGGTGGGGGCTGGTTCCGATAGTTCTGCATCAGGTAGTGGCGATGTTATTTCTAACTTGCGGTTGGTGCCAAAGTTTAATGAGCGTGACCCTGACATTTTTTTCACCCTATTTGAACGCGTAGCTGAGGCAAGACACTGGTCAGATTCAGACAGAGTGCTGTTACTTCAGTGTGTACTCACTGGGCGAGCACAAGAGGCCTATTCAGCTATTTGTGGCGAAAATGCTTTGGACTATGCTAGAGTAAAATCAGCGGTGTTAAAATCATACGAACTGGTTCCTGAAGCGTATCGTCAAAAGTTCAGAAGTTGGGTCAAGGGGGATAAGCAGACAAATGTGGAGTTTATCCGTGATTTGACTTCTCATTTTCAGCGGTGGTGCACGGCAGCAAAGGTTGTCAGTTTTGACGGTCTTTGTGAACTGATTGTATTGGAACAGTTTAAAGATGTTATTCCTCAGCGTGTGGCCACTTATGTAAATGAGCAGAAGCCTTCCACCGCGCTTAGAGCAGCCGAATTAGCGGATGATTTTGTGTTGACGCATAAGGGCAGTTTTATAGAGAAGTGTTCTAGGGGTGATTGGAGACGTGGGGAAGATGGTGGCTATTCCCGTGGTGCAAAGGTTTCACCAGGCTCCTCCCGTAGATTTGCAGGGACGGGGCGACCCGAGGGCGCCAAAGTGGGCCCATGTCATTATTGCAGAGGAGAGGGTCATTGGAAGGATCAGTGTCCGTTGCTGGAACCTGAGGGGAAGCCTCGTCTTTCATCACATGCTCCAGTCATGTGTTGTTCTGCCGTTTTGGGTAAGAAACCGTTGGGTGTAGGCTCGGGCATGGTGCCTGATAAGAAGCCGGTCTGTGCCGACCCGGATGTGGGTTCTGGTTTTGAGCTGTTCATCACGGAAGCTGTTGTATCAGTAGTCGGTAGTGACAAATATGTTCCGATTAAGGTGTTGCGTGACACAGCAGCTAGATACTTATTTATTGTTGAGTCAGTGTTGCCTTTTTCGTCAGAGACAGAGACGGGGGATTTTGTGCTGATGAGTGGCATGGAGATGGGCTTGATCCCTGTGCCACGGCATACAATAGTGCTGGATTGTGAGCTGGTGCGGGGAGTTGTGTCTATCGGCGTGCGTCCCGCGTTGCCACTTGATGGGATACATATTTTCGGGCAACGATCTCGCTGGTAGTGCTGTGTGGGCTGGTGTGCCACCGCCTGTGGTGGTTTCCAGGCCGGTGGCATCAGATGAGAGCGGTTTGCAGTTTCCAAGTGTGTTTCCAGTTTGTGCTGTGACACGTGCACGGAGCCGTAAAATGTCCGCTGACCCACCTGTTTCGGAGTGTAGCAAAAGTAATGTTGTACATGTGGTCTCACTGCCTGATCTCCCTTCGTCGGTGTCAAAGATGGACTGGGTGAGGAGTCAGAAGGACGATTCATCTCTTTCTGCTCTGTGGACTGAGTTGTTGCCGGCAGAGAAGGTCAGAGACGTAGCCCAGGGTTACTTTGTTCAGGGGGACTTGCTGGTGCGTAAGTGGGTGCCCTGCGTTGGTGACGCTGTGGGGGAGGCAATTTTTCAGGTGGTGGTGCCGAGTAGCTTTCGTGATGTGGTATTGCAAACTGCGCATGATAGCGGTGGACATTTGGGGATAAAAAAAACCTATGACCGTGTCCTACGCTATTTTTTCTGGCCTCGGTTAAAGCGCGATGTTGCAAGTTATATTAAAGCATGCCACATATGCCAGTTCACTGGTAAACCAAGTCAGGTGGTGAAGCCAAGCTGGAATCCACCTTCACGTTACCAAATAAGGACTGAGAGTGATGCGCACGCAGCTTGGCCAAACCGAAAGCTATGTTACGCTCTGAAAACTGAAAAATGAAAACTAGGCTTATTGCCATAAAATGATGATGGATTATCAGTAATCATTTCAAAGTGACACAGACACATTGGATTAACCTTCAGCAGCATTTTTATCATTTTAATGCCATTGAACACAACTTTTGATCAGAAAAACAGCAAAGGTAAGACATATTTGCCGTTTTGGCTCAGTAAAGCTACGTTGTGTGTTGTCTTTGCTGGCTTTCGCTGCGGTGAGATTTGGTCGCACAGTGATGATACTTATACCTCTAGAATCTGTGGAATCTCAGCTTTAATCTCATATCTTGTCTGTGCAGATCAGATAAGTAATAAAGTATTTATACCGTGAGTTCAGTGCTAAGTGCGTTAGCATTTTTTCGCTCAGGGCTAATTCAGAGGCTTGGTATTACCCTTGTGTTTCGTTAAGCTGAAAAGGGTTAATATTGTCTGATAGCTGAGTTTCTTCCCGTTAGGGGGGTATGACACATTAATAGGTTGTTAAATGTTAAGAAGCCCTGAGACACAGTTTCGTGAAAAAGAAGCCGGGTCTAACAGGTTAAAGTCTTGTTCGACCCCTCCTCATGTCCAAAGTGTTTAGTTGGGAACGTCCACACTGGGAGGGGCAATGAAACTCCATCTGAAAACTCAGGCTGTTCAGAAGCTGTTCCAACATCTCACAAACACTTCTGATCGAGGATACTGACGCCGTCATCAAAGTCACAACCAGCTCTATTGCCAGGTGAACCCTGACCCCTGCTATGGTGCTGGAGGTGGAGCTGGAGGTGGAGCTGGGGGGTAACAGGGGCTGGTGTAAGAACTGTCCCTACGTCTTTCCTCTTCCTGATGAACAGCTGTTAGCCAGCTGCAGAGTCCAGTATCTATCCACACAGCCACGTTTCAGGAAGACCAGAATGAAGGATGGACTCTGTTCTTCTCCAACAGTAGCTGGAAATAAATATTCCTGTAGTGCAAAGTTCCTGCTGACGCACAGGACCACCAGCCTGTTTCCGTGCCCTCCTTTACCCTGAGTGTGTCTCTGTGTGGACAGACATAATGTGAGCTAATGCTTCATGATTCCTCCACAGAGGGGACCAGGAGAGCTCGGAGGTTCCCGGTGGTCAGTCTGCCCAGCAGCATCAGACACAGCTGGACTCCATATTTACGGTGAGTACATGTACTACAGATACTTTACCTCTCTTCTGTTCACAGTCCTCTCCATGCTGCTCTTTTAGAGAGTGTCAGTCTGTCCAGATCTGATGTTTTGAGTCCATGGTTTATAGTTTGTGTCGTTCATGTGGTGTTCCAGCTGCTGGAGGACCACATCGTCACTTTTGTGAAGAGCGAGCTGAAGAACATCCAGAAGGCTCTGAGTTCAGATTACCCAGAATGCTTAGAGAGTCAGAGGGAGGATGAGGAGGTGTTGGACGGTGAGGATGAAGAGCAGAGGAGGAGCAGAAGAGAGGCATTTCTGAACATCACACTGCACTTCCTGAGGAGCATGAAGCAGGAGGAGCTGGCTGACCGTCTGCAGAGCAGTAAGAGGGTTTCTTTAAAGATTTAACATGATGGATAAATGTCACATCTACTGATGTCTCAAGAGACCAACATATATCCATGTTTTAATCAGAGAACCAGAGTTACAGTGGGACCTAATGATCTTTTTGTTGTGTGTTCTTTCAGAAACCTTTGCTGGAGTTTGTCAGCGTAAACTTAAATCCGCCCTGAAGGAGAAGTTCCAGTGTGTGTTTGAGGGCATTGCTAAAGCAGGAAACCCAACCCTTCTGAACCAGATCTACACAGAGCTCTACATCACAGAGGGGGGGTCTGCAGAGGTCAATGATGAACATGAGGTCAGACAGATTGAAACAGCATCCAGAAAACCACACAGACCAGAAACAACCATCAGACAAGAAGACCTCTTTAAAGCCTCACCTGAAAGAGATGCACCAATCAGAGCAGTGATGACAAAGGGAGTGGCTGGCATTGGGAAAACAGTCTTAACACAGAAGTTCTCTCTGGACTGGGCTGAAGGCAAAGCCAACCAGGACATCCAGTTCATATTTCCATTCACCTTCAGAGAGCTGAATGTGGTGAGAGAGAACAAGTACAGCTTGGTGGAACTTGTTCATCACTTCTTCACTGAAACCAGAGACGCAGGAATCTGCAGGTTCGATCAGTTCCCGGTTGTTTTCATCTTTGACGGTCTGGATGAGTGTCGACTTCCTCTGGACTTCCACAACACTGAGATCCTGACTGATATCAGAAAGTCCACCTCAGTGGATGTGCTGCTGACAAACCTCATCAGGGGGAAGCTGCTTCCCTCTGCTCGCCTCTGGATAACCACACGACCTGCAGCAGCCAATCAGATCCCTCCTGAGTGTGTGGACATGGTGACAGAGGTCAGAGGGTTCACTGACCCACAGAAGGAGGAGTACTTCAGGAAGAGATTCAGAGATCAGGAGCAGGCCGGCACCATCATCTCCCACATCAAGACCTCACGAAGCCTCCACATCATGTGCCACATCCCAGTCTTCTGCTGGATCTCTGCTACTGTTCTGGAGGAGGTGTTGAAAAACAGAGAGGGAGGAGAGCTGCCCAAGACCCTGACTGAGATGTACATCCACTTCCTGGTGGTTCAGTCCAAAGTGAAGAACATCAAGTATCATGGAGGAGTTGAGACAGATCCACACTGGAGTCCAGAGAGCAGGAAGATGATCAAGTCTCTGCGAAAACTGGCGTTTGAGCAGCTGCAGAAAGGCAACCTGATCTTCTATGAGTCCGACCTGACAGAGTGTGGCATCGATATCAGAGCAGCCTCAGTGTACTCAGGAGTGTTCACAGAGGTCTTTAGAGAGGAGAGGGGACTGTACCAGGATAAGGTGTTCTGCTTCGTCCATCTGAGCGTTCAGGAGTTTCTGGCTGCTCTTCATGTCCATCTGACCTTCATAAAGTCTGGAGTCAACCTGCTGTCAGAAGAACCAACAACCTCCAGGCTGCTTAAAGTCTTCAGAGACAAACCTAAACTAACACATCTCTACCAGAGTGCTGTGCACAAGGCCTTACAGAGTCCAAACGGACACCTGGACTTGTTCCTCCTCTTCCTCCGCTTCCTCCTGGTCTTTCTCTGCAGACCAATCAGAAACTCCTACGAGGCCTGCTGACACAGACAGGAAGTTGCTCAGAGACCAACAGGAAACAGTCCAGTACATCAAGAAGAAGATGGATGAGGATCTGTCTGCAGAGAGAAGCATCAACCTGTTCCACTGTCTGAATGAACTGAATGATCGTTCTCTAGTGGAGCAGATCCAACAGTCCCTGAGATCAGGAAGTCTCTCCACAGAGAATCTGTCTCCTGCTCAGTGGTCAGCTCTGGTCTTCATCTTACTGACATCAGGAGAAGATCTGGACGTGTTTGATCTGAAGAAATACTCTGCTTCAGAGGAGGCTCTTCTGAGGCTGCTGCCAGTGGTCAAAGCCTCCAACAAAGCTCTGTAAGTACAGAGATCATTTGATTTAATGAATCAGTTATTAACACACTGCTGTCTCCTGAATAACTGTTGTCCTCATCGTCTCTTCAGACTGAGTGGCTGTAACCTGTCAGAGAGAAGCTGTGAAGCTCTGTCCTCAGTCCTCAGCTCCCAGTCCTCTAGTCTGAGAGATCTGGACCTGAGTAACAACGACCTGCAGGATTCAGGAGTGACGCTGCTGTCTGCTGGACTGGAGAGTCCACACTGTGAACTGGAGACTCTCAGGTCAGAGCACAGAACAGTTTGACTTAGCCAGCAATAAAAGTCAATACCAACATCAGCCATGCTGCTGTGCTGTGGGAATACCATCACTCACATCTGTATCTTTGTAATGCATCAATGAGAGAACACACGTTCACATGCATGTCATCTTTTGGTTAGCTACATTTAACCAAGTTACTTTAGCCAAAGCCTTAGCTAGCTTTGTTTTAGCAACTAACTAAAACAAATGTGTTATATATAATGTGTAGTACCCATTTGCGAAATATGACAGCTTGATTAGCTTTGGAAACCTTGATACTGGATTGAATGAATTGGATATGAATTAAACCATAAATGAGACAAAGTTACCTAGCTAGCTCCCCCCGCCTCACTTCAGTCAACATCGTTAAGTCTGATTTCTTTGTGGGTAATTGGACCATGTGACATATAATAACTTAATAGGAATAGTCAGTCTTCCTTTTAAAATGTTGCCTAGAAGCGCAGACTGCAGGGATTTCAAGGAATTTCACGATATTCAAAACGGAGAAGCCAGATCCAGATTTATTTGTAGGCACGAGTAAATACTCTGTAGATGGCGTTCTGCTGAAAGCAGCAATGGAACAAACAGGACAAAACTCTCCATGTTTGTTTGTTCCAGGGAGGCAAAGCCCGCTAGACTTCCTATTGGCTGGTTCCATCACATGCGCCATTACAATCCTACATATCATATCTTATTACATTACATTACATGTAACTTGTTAGACGCTTTTATCCAAAGCGAATTACATACATTCAGTACTGTGGACAATCCCCACAGGAGCACTTTGGGGTGACGTGTCTCAGGGACACAATGAGATACTGACTGCAGTGGGACTCGAACTTGCTATCCTCTGATTTGAAGTCCAGCACCCTACCACTCAGCCACTGCCTCTTATCCAGGGTGATTCATTTTAAACACAAATGTTTTTCTCTTTTTTTCATTCTGTTTCCTCAGGCTGAGTGTCTGTAACCTGTCAGAGAGAAGCTGTGAAGCTCTGTCCTCAGTCCTCAGCTCCCAGTCCTCTAGTCTGAGAGAGCTGGACCTGAGTCACAACGACCTGCAGGATTCAGGAGTGAAGCTGCTGTCTGCTGGACTGGAGAGTCCACACTGTGAACTAGACTCTCAGGTCAGAGCACAGAACAGTTTGACTTAGCCAGCAATAAAAGTCAATACCAACATCAGCCATGCTGCTGTGCTGTGGGAATACCATCACTCACATCTGTATCTTTGTAATGCAACAATAAGAGAACACACGTTCACATGCATGCGTCATCTTTTGGTTAGCTACATTTAACCAAGTTACTTTAGCCAAAGCCTTAGCTAGCTTTGTTTTAGCAACTAACTAAAACAAATGTGTTATAAATAATGTGTAGTACCCATTTGCGAAATATGACAGCTTGATTAGCTTTGGAAACCTTGATACTGGATTGAATGAATTGGATATGAATTAAACCATAAATGAGACAAAGTTACCTAGCTAGCTCCCCCCGCCTCACTTCAGTCAACATCGTTAAGTCTGATTTCTTTGTGGGTAATTGGACCATGTGACATATAATAACTTTATAGGAATAGTCAGTCTTCCTTTTAAAATGTTGCCTAGAAGCGCAGACTGCAGGGATTTCAAGGAATTTCACGATATTCAAAACGGAGAAGCCAGATCCAGATTTATTTGTAGGCACGAGTAAATACTCTGTAGATGGCGTTCTGCTGAAAGCAGCAATGGAACAAACAGGACAAAACTCTCCATGTTTGTTTGTTCCAGGGAGGCAAACCCCGCTAGACTTCCTATTGGCTGGTTCCATCACATGCGCCATTACAATCCTACATATCATATCTTATTACATTACATTACATGTCACTTGTTAGACGCTTTTATCCAAAGCGACTTACATACATTCAGTACTGTGGACAATCCCCACAGGAGCACTTTGGGGTGAAGTGTCTCAGGGACACAACGACATGCTGACTGCAGTGGGACTAAAGTTGCTATCCCCTGATTTGAAGTCCAGCACCCTACCACTCAGCCACTGCCTCTTATCCAGGGTGATTAATTTTAAACACAAATGTTGTTTCTCTTTTTATTCATTCTGTTCTCTTCAGGCTGAGTGTCTGTAAGCTGTCAGAGAGAAGCTGTGCAGCTCTGTCCTCAGTCCTCAGCTCCCAGTCCTCTAGTCTGAGAGATCTGGACCTGAGTCACAACGACCTGCAGGACTCAGGAGTGAAGCTGCTGTCTGCTGGACTGGAGAGTCCACACTGTGAACTGGAGACTCTCAGGTCAGAGCACAGAACAGTTTGACTTAGCCAGCAATAAAAGTCAATACCAACATCAGCCATGCTGCTGTGCTGTGGGAATACCATCACTCACATCTGTATCTTTGTAATGCATCAATGAGAGAACACACGTTCACATGCATGCGTCATCTTTTGGTTAGCTACATTTAACTAAGGTACTTTAGCCAAAGCCTTAGCTAGCTTTGTTTTAGCAACTAACTAAAACAAATGTGTTATATATAATGTGTAGTACCCATTTGCGAAATATGACAGCTTGATTAGCTTTGGAAACCTTGATACTGGATGAATGAATTGGATATGAATTAAACCATAAATGAGACAAAGTTACCTAGCTAGCTCCCCCCGCCTCACTTCAGTCAACATCGTTAAGTCTGATTTCTTTGTGGGTAATTGGACCATGTGACATATAATAACTTTATAGGAATAGTCAGTCTTCCTTTTAAAATGTTGCCTAGAAGCGCAGACTGCAGGGATTTCAAGGAATTTCACGATATTCAAAACGGAGAAGCCAGATCCAGATTTATTTGTAGGCACGAGTAAATACTCTGTAGATGGCGTTCTGCTGAAAGCAGCAATGGAACAAACAGGACAAAACTCTCCATGTTTGTTTGTTCCAGGGAGGTAAACCCCGCTAGACTTCCTATTGGCTGGTTCCATCACATGCGCCATTACAATCCTACATATCATATCTTATTACATTACATTACATGTCACTTGTTAGACGCTTTTATCCAAAGCGACTTACATACATTCAGTACTGTGGACAATCCCCACAGGAGCAATTTGGGGTGACGTGTCTCAGGGACACAATGAGATACTGACTGCAGTGGGACTCGAGTTGCTATCCCCTGATTTGAAGTCCAGCACCCTACCACTCAGCCACTGCCTCTTATCCAGGGTGATTCATTTTAAACACAAATGTTGTTTCTCTTTTTGTTCATTCTGTTCTCCTCAGGCTGAGTGTCTGTAAGCTGTCAGAGAGAAGCTGTGCAGCTCTGTCCTCAGTCCTCAGCTCCCAGTCCTCTAGTCTGAGAGATCTGGACCTGAGTCACAACGACCTGCAGGATTCAGGAGTGAAGCTGCTGTCTGCTGGACTGGAGAGTCCACACTGTGAACTGGAGACTCTCAGGTCAGAGCACAGAACAGTTTGACTTAGCCAGCAATAAAAGTCAATACCAACATCAGCCATGCTGCTGTGCTGTGGGAATACCATCACTCACATCTGTATCTTTGTAATGCATCAATGAGAGAACACACGTTCACATGCATGTCATCTTTTGGTTAGCTACATTTAACTAAGGTACTTTAGCCAAAGCCTTAGCTAGCTTTGTTTTAGCAACTAACTAAAACAAATGTGTTATATATAATGTGTAGTACCCATTTGCGAAATATGACAGCTTGATTAGCTTTGGAAACCTTGATACTGGATTGAATGAATTGGATATGAATTAAACCATAAATGAGACAAAGTTACCTAGCTAGCTCCCCCCGCCTCACTTCAGTCAACATCGTTAAGTCTGATTTCTTTGTGGGTAATTGGACCATGTGACATATAATAACTTTATAGGAATAGTCAGTCTTCCTTTTAAAATGTTGCCTAGAAGCGCAGACTGCAGGGATTTCAAGGAATTTCACGATATTCAAAACGGAGAAGCCAGATCCAGATTTATTTGTAGGCACGAGTAAATACTCTGTAGATGGCGTTCTGCTGAAAGCAGCAATGGAACAAACAGGACAAAACTCTCCATGTTGTTTGTTCCAGGGAGGCAAACCCGCTAGACTTCCTATTGGCTGGTTCCATCACATGCGCCATTACAATCCTACATATCATATCTTATTACATTACATTACATGTCACTTGTTAGACGCTTTTATCCAAAGCGACTTACATACATTCAGTACTGTGGACAATCCCCACAGGAGCACTTTGGGGTGACATGTCTCAGGGACACAATGAGATACTGACTGCAGTGGGACTCGAACTTGCTATCCTCTGATTTGAAGTCCAGCACACTATCCACTCAGCCACTGCCTCTTGTCCAGGTGATTCATTTTAAACACAAATGTTCTTTCTCTTTTTATTCATTCTGTTCTCCTCAGGCTGAGTGTCTGTAAGCTGTCAGAGAGAAGCTGTGAAGCTCTGTCCTCAGTCCTCAGCTCCCAGTCCTCTAGTCTGAGAG
Organism: Dissostichus eleginoides; assembly: GCA_031216635.1. Classification (NCBI taxonomy): domain Eukaryota; kingdom Metazoa; phylum Chordata; class Actinopteri; order Perciformes; family Nototheniidae; genus Dissostichus; species Dissostichus eleginoides. The sequence goes on along the minus strand of CM062271.1, from coordinate 1,995,594 downwards.
AGCTGGACCTGAGTCACAACGACCTGCAGGATTCAGGAGTGACGCTGCTGTTCTGCTGGACTGGAGAGTCCTCACTGTGAACTTAAAGACTCTCAGGTCAGAGCACAGAACAGTTTGACTTAGCCAGCAATAAAAGTCAATACCAACATCAGCCATGCGCTGTGCTGTGGGAATACCATCATCGATTCAATGTTCAAGATTCAGAGATTATTGTCATGTCATACAACTACGGTGTAGTTATGCAATGAATGAAAAACGTAGGTTAGAGGTTCCTCAACAGTGCAATTACAAGACATACATTTTAATAAAAATAAAATAATAATAAAATAGTCTGCAAAAATGTATAATAACATGCAAGCTCAGGTGTTTAACTCTCGCTTAACATTGTTGTAGTGAAACGAGACACAACGTGTCACAATTCTCCAAATGACTCCTGGCACGGACCTTCTTTAAAGCCTCTAAAAGGAGCTTTCATTATTAGTGATTTGGGCAGCTCTTATTGGCCGAAGCGTTTGACCTCCAGAACTCCTTTGGGTAGTTTCAGCCGAGCACCTCTTAGTCCGAGGCTCTCTTCCTGGAAACGGTGGATAGCTCCCTCCGGGTTGGCAGTGAGTTTCTCTCCAAAGTGGGGGAGTTCAACTATCTCAGGGTCTCGTTAACGAGTGAGGGTCAAATGAGGCGTTAGATGGACAGGCGGTTTGTTGCAGAGTCAGCAGTGATGCAGGCGTTGTACACAATCGTTAAGAGAGAGGAAGCTGAGCTGGAAGCAAAGCTCTCTATTTACCAGTCCGTCTGCGATCAACCCTTACTCACCGCCATGAGCTTTAGGCAGTCACTGAAAGGATGAGACCACAGATACAAGCAGTCTAAACGAGATTAAAGCTTCTTCTGTAGGCTGACTGGGCCTCAGAGATTGGGTGAGGAGCTCTGAAGAGACAGAACACGCTGAGTGATTTAATTTGTGTCCTAAGAGGCCTCAGGACCAGCCAGCAGGAGCTGAGGCGGTGCTGGATAAACACCATTTAATAAGTCTGATGTCCAAACTGTGGTTGAGTGTGTCAGCTGCAGATCTTCTTGTAGTCATCTCTCCGTGTCTTTGTTCACATTATTCTCTATTCCTTTGTTTTGTGATCTTTTCATATCAATAAGACCCTTACCATGACTGTCCATTTGAACTGTGAAGCAGTGACTGGAGTTTTAGAGATGACCCAGAGGTGATGCAGTAATAAGCCCCCCCCCCTTCCAGTCCTGGACCCTCAGATTATCTGACGGCTTGTTTGTGTGTCTGCAGGCTGTCAGGCTGTCTGATCACAGAGGAAGGCGGTGATGCTCTGGCCTCAGCTTTAAACCCCTCCCATCTGAGAGAGCTGGACCTGAGCTACAATCATCCAGGAGACTCAGGGTGGAGGCTGCTGTCTGCTGGACTGGACACGCTCAGGTATGGAGAGCAGAGTCCTGCACGGGTCTGATTTTCAAGACCCGCTCCCGCCCCGCGACGTGCAATACCGAACCCGCTCCGCCACCCGCACATATTGCCAATTAGTTCCACAAACCGACCCGACCCGTCGGCACAAGATCCGCAAAGCGACCCGAGCCCGCATATCCTATAAGCAGTGAAAACATGCAATTATTAACACACGCAGGTGCGTATTTGGCTCAAAAAGCGTGGGATGTTGGTTATTTTCTCCATCTAGGATGAGACCAAAAGCCTCCCAGACGTTGGATTTCGCTCTTGAGGAAGAGATATTGACAATGCTGTATTCTCCGCTAGAGAGCTTCACCTCAACCATTTCGAATGTGGCGCGCTCAGCAGCAGATTGATGCGGTGCAGGTTATGATTATGCGCGGTCCCGAGGGGGAGAGGTCTAAGGATTTAAACATTAAATTAACTTATTATTATTTAATATATTTATTATGCAACACCCGCGACCCGACCCGCATCTTCTTTGTTTTACCCAGAACCGAACCCGTATTTTTTTTTTGAAAAAATACCACCCGCGAATCACTCTTTTTGCGGGTCACTCAGTCTGATAGAGGAGGTAGAAACTGGCTCCTATGACTCTTCACACGGTCTGCCGTCAGCTGTTAGCATCAAACACAAATGTTCTTTAACTGAGAGGAAACCCCCCCTCAGTGGGTCAATGTTCATCTTGGAACCACCAACAGAAACACAGTGGGGGGGTTTAATGTTCACACAGATTTAGCAGGAGATGTGACATCTTGAATAAATAAACTGATTCATTGACAAATGTTTTTATTGAGTCCTAGCAAACGGCCAATCAGAAGAGCCTTTAACAGTTTGTTGATTTCTCAGAGACAATACCAATAATCATCACCCCCCCCCCCCCCCGCAAGTGGTCATCGCCACGGAGGATTACACAGCCTCTGTGTGTGTGTGTGGCGCATTTTGTGTGAGTGTGAGAGAGAGAGATTATCTATTTAATATAGTTGTAACAAAATAAGGTGAGAAATCCTTCCAATGTGTACTATAGGACAGTAAAACATGTAGAGAGGAGGGAGTGAGGAGTTTATAAAATAAACAAGTTTAAATTATTTGTTATTGTCTGTGATCCTAAGGATTTTTTGATTATTGAAATATATACAGTTCTGTTTCATGAGTGTTGAGAGCTGTATCCATAAATCCCTTAATTTCCCCTCAAAGTGCCACAGATCGATGCATTTAACTTCAACATTTAAAAAAGATCGTTCCTGGGGGACCATGCCCCCGGACCCCCCTAATTGATGTGAGGTCCACCCAAATAAAGCAGGTTGACATTGATTGGATACTAGATACATTTGCACACTCATTATATACACAACACATTTTGCTTGTGATTTTTTAACACCATATTTGTAGAAAGGCAGTAAATGGGATTCAAATCGAGAACAAGTTCAACTTACAGAGCGAGGGAGGACACTCCTCAGATGTCTTGACCATGTGGTAACATCAGAAAATGGTAACCTAAAAGTACACACAAAAACATACAGTAGTATTAGTTATTATAGATCAGATGATTAATAGGGAGCGTATATGTAATAATGACCTAAAAGAAATAGACAAGATGGTCTGAGGCGGTTTGTAATGTTGGGGATCAGAAGTTTCTTGATTAGGTTGCTTTTTTCTGCAACTCTGTCTATGACCTAGTCAGAGTAGAGGGACATGAGGATGTCTTTCTCTGTTGTCATAAGCATGACAACAATGAGACTGTAATTGTCCGGCAGTGGGTGTCCTCATCTGTCCTGGTTCTATCCTCAACCTAAACAAATATAAAATGAATGTTAAGAAAACTTGATGTATTCAGCAAATTGTCTTACATCACCTGGTAATATCTATTCCAGCGGTTCCCAACCTTTTTCAACTCAGGGCCCACTTAAGAATCAAAAAAATGTTCGCGGCCCACATTCAACCATAAACAATACGGAAGCTAAATACAGTTCTGATTGGTCAATTCAGAACATGTGACACGTTGCTAATCCAGTAGAACAGACCGCTGTCAAGGACTGTGATGACCGTTGCTAAGGACTGTAATGACCGTTGCTAAGGAGGATCAAGAAAGAGAAAGGAAAAGAGGTTCAAATAAAAAAAAAAATCGTAATAATGAAAATGTTTCCACACAAATCGTAATGTTCTGCAAATTATTTGGCGGCAAATATTGAATTTACATTTACACCCTTTAATATTTTATTTGTGCTTTTAGATGAAGACCGCACACATATAATAAATACAACTATTCTTCTGGCTAAAATACATATTTTTAAAAGTCAATCAAGGAGTAATCTTAATTTAAGGTGTTTTGAAGAGTAGATTAAAAATACTATTTATTTTTGGAAAAAAATGATTGCCACAAAAAACCAAAGGCTGAACACGCCATGAAACGGGAAACAATGAGCTCTAACGAGGAGTGGGATCCAAGGAACTATAAATATGCCATGTTGTGTTTTTGGTGGTTTTTGGTTGTCAAACTATTTTTGTGAAATGTTGAAGTGATCCAACCGACTGTGTCTTTATTTCTTCTGGTTTTGTTTTGTTGTTGTCTGAGATGGGAATGTCATCTCCTATTTGTTAATGTTATGTCCGTATAATAATTTGGCGACCCACTTGCAATGCATTTGCAGACCACTAGGGGACCCTGGCCCACATGTTGGGAACCGCTGATCTATATACTTTTTAAAATAATACTACTTGAATGAATACTTAATGTTAACAAGTAATACACTTTTGTTTGATCTATCAGTTTTTATTAGACTTTACACCTCTCATGAAACTATTTTTTTTGTTGTGCTTACATGATGCTAGGGGGGGGGGGGGCAGTCTGTGGACATATAAGATCATTCAAAGACTAACTGACCCCCCCCCCCCCCTCTGCTTTCAGCCTGGAGCCTGCTGCAGTCCGGTTCTTGAGGCCAGGTCTCAGGAAGTGTAAGTGTGTTTTTAATCATGAACATCTTCACACTGGGACATCACAGGGACATCAATAACCTTTAATACCTGCTGTGTCTCATCAGATTCCTGTGGACTCACACTGGACTCAAACACAGCACACAGACAACTCAAACTGTCTGACAACAACAGGAAGGTGACACGTGTGGAGGAAGAGCAGAAATATCCTGATCATCCAGAGAGGTTTGACTTCTGGAAACAGCTGATGTGTACAGAAGCTCTGACTGGTCGCTGTTACTGGGAGGTCGAGTGGAGAGGAGGGGTTTCTATATCAGTGACTTACAGAGGAATCAGGAGGAGAGGAGGCAGAGAGGACGGTGTGTTTGGAAGGAATGATCAGTCCTGGAGTCTGATCTGCTCTGTCAGAGGTTACTCTGTCATGCACAATAAGATAGAAACACACATCTCCTCCTCCTCCTCCTCCTCCTCCTCTGGTAGAGTAGCAGTGTATGTGGATCATCCTGCTGGCTCTCTCTCCTTCTACAGAGTCTCCTCCTCCACACTGATCCTCCTCCACACCTTCAGAACCACATTCACTGAACCTCTCCATGCTGGCTTTGGGTTCTGGTTCTATGATTCCTCAGTGTCTCTGTGTCCTCTGCAGGAGTGATACCCCCCCCCCCCCCCTCCTGCTGAACACATAGATCAGTGTTTTCAGGATCACTCACAGCTGACTCTCAGGTCTTCTGGGTCTGCTTTCTGTCCCCAGAACCAGAACTCTCAGGTCTTCTGGGTCTGCTTTCTGTCTCCAGAACCAGAACTCTCAGGTCTTCTGGGTCTGCTTTCTGTCCCCAGAACCAGAACTCTCAGGTCTTCTGGTCTGCTTTCTGTCTCCAGAACCAGAACTCTCAGGTCTTCTGGGTCTGCTTTCTGTCCCCAGAACCAGAACTAAACCTGGAGGAGTTCAGTTGTTATTCTCCAAACATCTGGAACAAACTCCCAGAAACCTGCAGGTCTTGTTTCCTGGTTCTTTGATTCTCTTCTCGTTTGAAACGTGTTTCCGCTGCACTGTTTCTGAATGCTCTGAATGTCTTTCATTTGTTTAAAGCTCTTTGAATAGCCTTGTGTTGAAAGCTGCTGTATACATAAACCTGCCTTGCCTTTGCAATGTTGAGTTGGTTTTCATTTTAAATATCCATATTTCTTAGATGAATGATAGTAAAAAGGTATTTCTTGACATTTGATGGACTGCATTATTAACATATTAAAAACATATTTGGATTTGTAGTTGCAGATTGAATTCTCTGTTTAAACAGGTCGGTAATGTGCATTTTCCTCCACTAGATGTCACTCTTTACCTTCTCCTAAATACTCTGTACAACGCACTGATCCGTACATCAGTTACTTTCACTTATTTACACTACAGGATATGTAATGACAATATATTCTATATTCTAATGTTCAGTGTTACATTCTGTTTGACCTTATTCTATTTCACATGTTTAAAGTGACTTATTCCTGCTTTTTACTTACAGCAGTACGTCTTTGTTGATCCTTTTATACTTAAGTGTCCCTATCCTGCTCCTGTTAAGATTTATATAAGTACATTTCGGACTAAAATAAAGACTAAATTGTATAAAACTGTAGAAAGATAAAACATTCTGAGCAGTGAATCTGAGGTCTGCAGTACCGCCTCTGCCCACTGTGAGGCGCCATGTGTCCGCAGAACAAAGAGTCACAGGTCCCTGAGATTGAAAGAACACCTTGAGGTTTGATTTCTAAAGTATTTCCCCTGCTGTATTTCTCTGTGTTTTAATGCTTGGATTATTTATTGTTTGTTTCACATGTTACTAAATGTTTGAAGCCTTGCAGGGATTTAAAGGAAGTTCAGCGTTAATTACAGGAAGCAAACCACCGGGAACACTTAGTAAAGAAACACTAAGTTACACGGCTGTGTTTTTATTTACAGATAGAAACCCACCGGCTGCACACGGATACCTCACATGTGGAAATGTCAAGTAAACATGAAATAAAGCAGATTGACTGGAAGCGTTCAAACACTCCTGCTCCAGGAACACTATCACGTAAAGAAAGAGCATTCCAGAAGCCTTTCTACTCTTGGGTCTTGGAAATCAAAAACATCCTGAATCCACTTTGTAAAGGTCTTTCTCAGGACATTTAAAGTATACGTGTAGTCAGAATAAAACATCCAGGAAAGGTTAAGGGTTCTGAGATTTTTAATGGGTTTTGGGGGGACCTGGGGGGATTTAAGGAGGACATTTAAGGTGTTCTGATACATCTGTAAGGTGTTATAGTGAAGATTTAAGGTGTTCTGATGCATCTTTAAGGGGTTATAGGCAAGGTGTTTTGATAAACCTTTAGGAAGTTTCTGGGAAGATTTGAGGGTTTCTGTGTGATCCTTAAGGGGTTATAGGGAAGACTTAAGGTGTACGAATACATTTTTAAGGGGTTTCAGGAAATATTTAATGGGTTCTGATATTTTTAAGGTGTTTTGGGTGACCTGGGGGGGGATTTGAACAGTTCTTATTATTGTTAAAGATATTTTTGTGTATCTAGAGAATATTGAATGTGATATTTTTAAGGGGTATCAGGGATGAGATTTAAGGTGTTCTTATTAAAGGGTTTTGAATGTTTTAAGGGCTTTCAAGGAATCCAGATGTTCTCTGATGCATCTCGGCTTTAAATTATGTTCCAGGAGATTTGCAAAAGTTTCTAAGGGAGAATCTGGTGATTTTAAGGGAATCAGAAGATCTGAGTAATCTAAACAGCCTCTAAGGGATAATTTAAGGGTTTTAAGTGTTTAACACAGGCTTTATGGAAGCTCCATAAGAGATAAGGGGTTTTCAAGAGAGGTTCCAGATGTTAAGGGGTTTCAATGAGCACACCATAATCTCTTATATTAAAGGGTTCTCTTAAGGGGGATTTTAAGGGGTTTTATTTGAACACGTCTCCACTGTGAGAGCACTATCAGGTGTTTTCATACGAAGAGGAAGGATCACCAAAAATAAAATGTGTATTATCATTTTATTTAAATAATGCATTAGATTTAAAGAATGAAAATATGTTATAATGTAATTTATATTTGAGATAAAAATTAACGCAAACATCTTAGTGAGTTAACTCTGGCCTCAATATGTGCTTTGACTTCCATCTCACCGTAAAGAAAGACTCTTCAAGGACTGAACCTTGAACTGAAAGCTCTGTATTTACCAGAAGCGTTTCCACTGAACACACTGAAGAACAAGTGTTCATCATATGTGTAATAATAACTGCAGCCTGTTGCCGTCTGCTTTCTTCCTCTTCCTCCTCCTCCTCCTCTTCCTCCTCTCCAACATCTCATTGACTTCTTCTCTCCGCGCACTGAAATATGTTCCAGCTTTCCAGACGTTTCTGTGTCCCTGGAGGAAGGGTTAGGGCTAAAGCAGGATAAATATTTAATCAGGCTGCTCTGGAGTTTGTGCTTAATTAGAGGAATTCTGCTCCTGCCACGAACATGAACAGAAATGACTGCCGGAGATGTCAAAGAAATAAAAAAACACCCCAAAAAAACAACCATCAAGAGGGATGATCAGAGACAGACACTCGGTGTTATTGGACCTATTATTGTGTTACTGATGCGAGGCCTCTGTGTGTGTGTGTGTGTGTGTGTGTGTGTGAGTGCCATATGTCGGGTGCGTAAAATAAAGCGCAAATTGGTGCCAAATGTACGCGCCGCTTGTGTCAGTTAGCCCGGGATGACAGGGGAGATTATTCCACATGAAACCAGGTAATCCCCCCCAAATCTTTAGGAAGTGTGTGAAGGAAGGAGGAAGGAATACAGATTCAGAGTTTCACAGTGAAATCAATCTGAGAGCTTTGGATAAAACAGAGGTTTAATGACGGGTTCTCTGCACCATGACAGAAGTCCACATGTCACCCTGTGTAATGAAATGTTTAAAAATCACTTTTCCTCTCATTAACTTCTTTTTTTATAAATCCACTTTCTTTTTTACGTCCCAACACGCGGAAACCCTTATTTGGAGAACAGCGATGACGCAACGCGCTGTTTCCACCAATCACACGCTGGAGGTGCGACCGATATGCAAACAAAATGTCCTTTTTTGGGCATGACCACGCCCCTTATTCTGCTCCTGGTCCCGGGGGAACTCGGAGCTCCGGACCCCGGGAGAAGGAGCTCTCCGCCGGGACAGAGGGAGCCATAAAGAGCCGGGGAGGGAGGGGGGGGATGAGGTTTCTCTTCCCCACCAATCCCCCCGTTCAGCCTCCCGTCCCTCCCTCTTGTTTGCTAATCATTTCATTTGACTCCCTTTTTGAAGCGCTGCCTTGTTTTTTTTTATCCCACTTTTCATTCCTCCTGCTCGGCTGCTCTCTGCCTCTGATCCTCTGCTCTGGATCGGGACCCGGTACTTTGGGAGTCCTCCTCGTCCTCCACCGGCTCTCCTCTCTCTCTCTCTCTCCCGGCGCCAGGCTCTCCTCTCCCGGCTGATCCTCGCCTCTCCTCCCCTGGAGATCCCCCTCTTCTCTCCTCCTCTAACTCCAGCTTTAAAGGACTGCTCTGAACACTGGGATCTAAAAAACCACCCCGGAGAAACCCACAGGGATCCCGGGCTCTTCTTTGGATCAGGACCCGGTACTTTGGGAGTCCTCCTCCCCTCCTCTTCCTCCTCCTCCTCCTTTCTGCAGCGCTTTTTCTCCACCTTAATCCAGGTGGTCCTTTTGGCTTTTTTGAGTGTCTGGTACAGCAGGGAGGATTATTCTTCTTCTTCTTCTTTCTTCTTGTTTCTGGTGAAGACTCCCAGAAGGTTTTTGATGTTCTCCATCCAGGACAGCCTCCCCCGGGGGGCCCTGACCATGAAGGAGGAGCCGCTCCCCACCGGCATGACCCCGGTCCGGTCCTGGATGCAGGGCGCGGGGATCCTGGACGCCAACACAGCGGCGCAGAGGTACAAATATCCCCGAGAAAACACTTAGCATTTCCTCTCATCTCCTCCTGGTTAATGCACTGTTAGAGGCTCTGGGTGTGCACGCTGCAGGATACACTGCACAGCAAGTTAAACACATCTTTAGTTAGATCATAGATTTCATAACTAGAGGACAAACCTTTATCTGGAGGATGAAAGCACTAAAACACATGTTCCTCTGCTCCTGGTTAATGCCACTGTTAGAGAGGCTCAGAGTCCTGTGTGCACGCTGCAGGAGAAAGTGCACAACAAACAGAAGTTAAAAACATCTTTAGTTGTCAAATATTTCCCAACAGGACAAACCTTTATCTGGAGGATGAAATGACTAAAACACACTTTCCTCTCCTCCTTAATGTTAGTAAAGCTCAGAGTCCTGTGAGCCTCCTGCAGGAGAAACAAACAAAAAGAAGTGAAAAGCATCCTGAGTTAGATCATCACAGAGAAATAAGAAGACATCAAACTAAAGGATTTCAAATGACTAATGCAAACTTCAGAGAGCATCAGATGGACATTATGGGATAGATCTGTGCGCCTCTATTTCCTCAAAGCAAGGGTAAATAAAGTGTCTCTTCAAACAGATGTAAAAGTGACCTCATAATAATAAAACCAGGAGAAGTCAATCAGGATTTGAACCGCAACGTCAGAGAGATCGTCCGGGTGTTTTCAGCCGCGTCTCCCCGCCTCGCAGCCCCTCTCCGGCGGATCGGGCTCCTCCAGCAGCCCGCTGATCACCCGGAGCAACCCCCCTCGCTTCCTACAAACATTTACACACCAGAAAGTCAAACTGAATTAACGTTAACACCGATTTATCCCAAAATCTGACGCGCGGTGTTTGACGCGGCAGAGACGCGGCGAAAGGAGCGCGGAGACGCGGCCGAAAAATGCGTGTGTTCTCCGGGCTTCTTTAGGACCATTTAACGGGGATTTAACAGATGTTTAATTATAATGAATACACCAGTATTTACTGCTGCTCCTGCTCCACACACACATCGTTTACTTTCTATTCTAAGGCGGTGGTAGAATAAAAAAAAGGTGATTTTTAACGTTATTTTATTTATAAACAGGAAATAAATCTAATTGTATTTGCAGATTTAATTAAAACACATTAGCAGCAATTAGATATATTATAGTCTGACCTCCGTGAGTTTAACTTTCCACTGAATCCAAATCACACAAATTAAAGCTTTCAAAACGTCTTCAAATTATAGAAATATTCATTTAAAAGCGGGAATTGGAATTATCAAAAGCCATAATTATAACAACTCAATTCATGTGGAGTTTTAAATTTACCAACGTGTGTTTTTAAAGATGACAATGACTCTTCTACATCTCGTAGTTACCGGTTGAATGTGCCGTTAATCCGGTGTGTGTGTTAATTGCTGAGCGGCAGAGGGCAGGTGAGCTCAGGTGAAATGTGATCCTTTCTGAGGAACAGATCGATGCAAACTGTTCTCCAGATGCTCGGAAACACACACTGGAAGAAAGAGTTTCATTTGCAGAGTTATACATCTCATTTGAACAAGGCATCATTCAGAAAGTGTGCAGGTTCAAAAGCTCTGATGAGAACCACGTGTCTAACACCTGGTTCCCATCAGCACGCATCCAACCTGCAGAGAAACATGCACTCCTGCAGAACAAACTGTGCTTCATGGACCTTTTCTAGCTCTGTTCAAACCTCATTACATTGCATTGACATGTTTCCTGCAAAGCTCAAAGTCACTTCATCTTAGAGGAGTCAAGAGAAGCAGAACACATTTAGATTTTAGAAGCTGAAAGCAGACATTTTGTCTTCAAAACATCACATTTTCTGTCATTTCATTTAACCTCTAATATGATATTGGTACTAAATACAAATATATATGTAATAACTGTCTGTGTGTGCGTTAGTAAATGATCTCTCTGCTGTCTTCTAAGTTAGAGCAGGATGTGTCACATTCCTGTCAAACAGACAAAGTGCATTAGATATCAAAGAATGTGGAGGAAAACAGTCGTATTTAAATGCATCATCGCTCACATTATTTCTGCTCATTAAATTGCAAAAAGTCTTGCATTTAAATGTTTTTCTTCAAAACTCAAAGATACTAAATGTTAAAAGATTAAATAAAAGCAGAAGACATTTAGATGTTAGAAGCTTAGTCTGCTACGTGCTTTAAAATCTGTGACATTAATGTGAAACAGAATAAAGTGTGTTTCTGCACAAACTTCACCGTCTGAAAGGAAACACTTCTGATGAAATAACAAGGCAGACATTTGGGGCCTTAATGTAATACATGCAGTTTAAAAGATGCTTTGGAGGTTAAACTCAAAGCTAAATCTCAAACTAAACTTGATTGTTTAGAGTAAATGTTCCTCTGCTTTATTTATGGAAGTGTTAAACTTGTACTAAGGGTTTATTTAAGGGATTGAGCCTCTTTAAGGTGTGTATTTAAGGGAAGATTAGGTGTGTTTCTGCAGCTGTGAGCGGGTCATTTCTCTGCAGACATTAAAACAATGAAGCTCTGATATGTGACGGAGTGTGTGTGTGTGTGTGTGTGTGTGAGTGTGTGTGTGAGTGTGTGTGTGTGTGCGTAGTTGAACCTTTTCATATTTAAGTTTGTAGCAAGTAGAGGGCTGCTGGTGTGTGTGTGTGTGTGTGTGTGTGTGTGTCCTGCACACAGAGAGGCAGCGGTGGGAACACACACTGGAGCTTTTCTCCGTGAGTGTTGTACTTTGTTTCCCGCGCTCTCTTCAGGACAGAAAGCTCTTCACTGAAATCACAAATATCACAATATGAAAGTACACGTCACATCCTGAAGCATCGAGAAGTCACAGAATAGAAAACTAAATATCTCAAGTAGAGGAACATGTAGTTATTGTATTCATCCTGAGGAGCTGCACGTTGGAAATATAAACATCATATTATCAATGAATGCAACAACTAGAAACTCCTGTCGAGAAATCTTCAGTTCTTTGAGTTTTTATCCCAAATATCTTCAACTAAAAGCTCATTTCGAGGCGTTTCATCGGACGTTCTTCGCCCCTCACGGAGACGCGGCTCGCTCGGCCGCCTGCTCGCTCACACGGAGACGCGGCTCGCTCACACGGAGACGCGGCTCGCTCGGCCACCGGCTCGCCCAATGACCTGATTCACAAACAAAAGAAAGGTTTCATTTCAGCGCAGAGTCGACGCTCGCAGTTTCAATCCACCTGTGAGAGTTTAAGTGGCTCCGTGAGAGGTGTGTGAGGTCAGAGGTCACGCCTGTGTGTGTGTGTGTGTGTCTGTGTGTCTGTGTGTGTGTGTTTCACAGATGATATATCAGTGACAGTGTGTGTGTCTCTGTGTGTGTGTGTGTTAGGAGGCTGCGCAGGTCGCAGTTTGTGTTCAACAACGTGTAAAAAATGTGCTTTATTTAGTCATTTCTTCATTAGAATGAGAGAGTGGATGATGTTCAGCTTGAATCTGCACAGAGAGACGAGACGTTTGAGGTGCCGTGGATATTATTGATTTTCATATATTCAGCTTATATCTGCAGGAATAATACGGATCATTATAGGCGAGGAATGTGACGTTATTGCGGTTGGTTTATTGGTGCAAGACAAATAAGTATTAAAGATATTAGCAGACAGAACGACAGGAACATGAGTTATTGTGAATGTTATGACTTCCAGTTGCAGTACTGTGAAGACGTGTGTGTTTCACTTTGTGAGGTAATTCTTAGTGTGTGATTTGGCAGGATTTCATCCGTTTAAAGCTTGTATCAATGTTAGTGTTGATGCTTCTTAAAGTAAAGCGTGCACGGTCGAGAGAAAACATGAAGAGGACACCATTTACAACCTAAATCTAATAATTGTATGGAAACATATAAAACACTAAAAGAAAACTGACTTATCGCCGGTTTTTGTGATGATTTCACTCGAGTTACGTTTGTTTTAGTGTTCATGCTGCTTCTGTAAAACTCAAGTGGAAACTGTACAGCAGAGAGAAAACCTCTGAAAGCTTAATCTAATGATGGAAGAAAACATGAATATCTAAAAGAAAACAGACGAACTGGGTCAGTGGTGTTTTGGTCATTGGATTTTTCTTTTCACAATGGATCGCAGACGAAACTCACGGAAGTGATTTCAAAACAAAAGCACTCGTTTGCTAAAATCACACTTTGAGTCCCTCCAGTATCCGGCTGAAGGAACGGTGATTATTATAAACAAGGGGAATTTAGTGATCACAACGAAAACGGCCAAGACACACTTTGAGCCCAGAACATGGATGTTATTCAGGGCTGTGAAAATAATAAGCCTGTGTCTAAAATGGACCACATTGTTAGGAGACGTAAACTATACAGCGGTTCTGCACTGCGGTCACTCAGCCGCCTCTCCACTTTGTTTTTTCAAATCAGCTGCTCTTCATTTTCTTTTGAGTGATACAAATATTCTTTACCACAAGTTCTTAATAAAACTGACACTGTTGGACTCGGCACTAGTTTGACTGCTACCAGAAATAAAATGAAGTACTTTTACTGTGTGCTTTGTGAGTAATCCTCTGTCAGAGTCCCCTCCATACATAATGCATGTTTTTCTGCTATCTTTGATGAGTGATAAAAAGACAATTTGACCATTTAGTAAGGTGACAAGCAAAAAGGCCTCGCAGACGCTCTTCCGTTTACTTGTTTAATAAAGAAAAACAAATGGACCGTAGATACACGGATCTTTGAGCTCATCTGCGCTCTTATTTTGGAAGCTAACTTCCGGCAGCAGAATATGAAAAAACGGTATTTTTTTGTTTCTGTTTTCTAGTGATTTTATTTTTAGTTTTGAGAAGTAGAAAATGAATCATCCCGTTTCTTCGGTTTAGTAAATCCCTTTTCGACCATGATAAAGAAAAACGCCTTGTTTTTCAATTTTAAAACGTAAATTAAATATCCAGTCGTTTGTGAAAAGAAATCCAAAGAGCAAAACATCCACTGAGCGAACTGCAGCTTTCTGGAGAGTTCCTTCGCGTCACGTTCGTTTAAGAGTCAGTGTTTTTATGTGAAAAGTATATTATAACAAGTGATAGAACATTTTGAAAGAGACAATTTAAAAACGTAATAAATGCACGTATGTAAATCTAGAAAACAGACGTGGTGCAGCTGTTAGGAAAGATATCCGCTTGCTGCTCGTAACCGTCAGTGTTTATCAGACGGACTTATTGCATCTTCTCTCAGGATGGCATCAGAATAACTCGTGTATTCGTGCTGACGCTCCTCTAAAGGAGGAAGTATATATTAACAGAAATGTTGTTCAAAAGAGAGAAGACATGTCGAGGACTCGCTTTGAAACCTAACTCTAATAAATGCATGTATGAATATACTTTAAATATTAATGAATATATAAAACCCTGAAAGAACACAGACGTTCTGCAGCTTTTTGTTTGTTTGTGTTTCAGTTATCTAAGTGTTTAGAAAGAGAGAGAACTTGTAGAGAAGACACTTTGAAGGGTTCATCTTATAAATGCAACTTTAAAAATATATAAAACACTCAAAGAAAACAGATTTATTGCAGGATTTCATCAGTTTAACGTGTATCAGTGTTTATGCTCCTTTAAAACGTTGATCTGTAAAACGTTCTAACCCGAATTCAACGAGGCTGCGAATAAATGCACGAATTAAAGGATATTCAACGAGGCTGCGAATAAATGCACGAATTAAAGGATATTCAACGAGGCTGCGAATAAATGCACGAATTAAAGGATATTCAACGAGGCTGCGAATAAATGCACGAATTAAAGGATATTCAACGAGGCTGCGAATAAATGCACGAATTAAAGGATATTCAACTCTGATAGAAGATATATTTACTGCAGCTTTTTTAGGTTTCATGTGTGACTTCTTCACGTCTCTGAGAATCAGGAGATTTTCTGCAGATTGAGATCGAGATTAGAATGTGAAGATGAATCTGTTCCACCTGCGTGTTTAACTCCCAACATGATCTTAAAAAAAACTAGTTTAATAATCTCCCATTCGATCATCTTTAACAGCGTCGGAGCTGCCGTTATCGTCTGTTCGTTGGATTGCATTCTTTAGTTCTTACTTTCTACATCTTGATGAATGTAGGACTGTGAAAACTCAAGAGAAATCAGATTTAAAAAGTGCAACACTTGATCATTAATGTCCACAAAACATCTTGATATGTTGTATTGAGGGAATATATTGTAATGTTATCAGTCATTTAAACCAAAGAGGTGAATAAGAAATTACAGCGACGTGTTTTTAGGATCAGTTTCTTGATGCACGTGCAGACATCTTGTTATTCTTAATAGTGACCCTGAAGCTCTTTTCTGTTAAACCCTTAAACCGGCTGATTTGTGGAGAAGAGTCTCACTTTCTTCAAACAGACATTTAGGACTCAATAAGAGGCAGAGATGATGAGTGAAGGAGAGACTCTGCAGGCATATAAATGCACGGATCAATGCGGAGATCTTTTGGGCTATTTAGCTTCCAACATGTCTTCTGTAACGAGGACACTCAGGTGTTCATTCAGATACCTGTGAGTGTGTGTGCGTGTGTGTGTATGTGTGTGCGTGTGCATGTGTGTGTGCGTGTGTATGTGTGTGTGTATGTGCGTGTGTGTGTGTGTGTGTGTGTGTGTAGATCTCTGCTGGCTTTTGCACGAGTTTTAGGAAATAAATCACATTCATAGGAGACAAAAACAGACGGAAATGAAGTCTTAAGATGGAGGTTTTTCCTGCAGTGTTGGCAGGTGTGTGTGTGTGTGTGTGCGTGTGCGCGTGCGTGTTGACGCTTCTTCAGGCGGACAGATTTCCCTCGACCCCTCCTGTAGAAAAGAGGCAAAAAAAAAAAGAACAAAAAAAAAGAAATA
The DNA here is from genome assembly GCA_031216635.1 of Dissostichus eleginoides. Classification (NCBI taxonomy): domain Eukaryota; kingdom Metazoa; phylum Chordata; class Actinopteri; order Perciformes; family Nototheniidae; genus Dissostichus; species Dissostichus eleginoides. The sequence continues at coordinate 1,979,397 of CM062271.1, read as the reverse complement.
GGGTTGAAAAATAGCGAGCCGAGTGAGTGATCCTGCCCTCCACGCCCTATCTTTGTCCTCTGGGGTTAAAGGGTGTGTGTGTGTGTGTGTGTGTGTGTGTGTGTGTGTGTGGGGTTGTAAACTACAGGTCCAGATTCTCAGGGGGGGGTCCAGGTTTGGAGGAGGAGGTGAATAATGTTCGGCGGGGGGATTTTCCCCTCTTCGTTGGCGGTGCTATCCGTCATCGCCTCAATCATCAGGGAGCGCTTGGTTTTCCACCCGGCGCCTCCCGGGGGCGTAAAATAGGGCGGGGGGGGGTTAGTGGGATTTCACTCGTTGATCTGTAGAGTCTGGCAGCGAGACGTCTTATCCGACGGCAGCTTGAAATGTCATGAAAGAGTTTCTGTTGAAATGAATCTTGTGTTTGAGGAGAGATTTTCGCGCAAACCACGAGGTAAAAATGTCAAAACGTGTCCAAAAAATTTGAAGAGCATTCGGGAGTTATTTTTTTTTTACTATTCATCGAAATTAAATAATGTACATTAAGACAAAATTAAATACAGCTTGAAATATAATAAAAGGGTGGGTTTTTGTTGAAATGAACCTGAAAAATATGTGTATTTCAGGAGAGATTCATCCTCTGAATCTGAGGTAAAAATGTCAAAACATGTCCCAGAAAAATGTGAAGACACGAGGGACTGGAAATGATTTCCCGCCAACATAGGAATAAGGCGTTAGCTCCTTTAACAAAAAAGCTCAAATGTGCATTAATTTTGCAGCTTTTACAGCGTTCTGAAAACATTTAGTTATTATTTTTACATTTCATCCACTGATCCGTAGATTCTGGCAGCAGAGAGACGTCTGACCCGACGGCAGCTTGAAACCTAATAAAAGACTGATATTAGTTCAAAAGATTCAAAGGTTTTATTGTCAGATGCACAAAGCTACCGTGTAGAAATGGCAATTAATTTCTTCTTCTTCAGCTTTAAATATAATAAAGAGTGGTTTTCTGTTTAAATGAATCTGAAAAACACTTGTATTTCAGGAGAGATTTAGCCACCAAACACGAGGTAAACATTTCAAAACGTGCTCAAAAAATGTGAAGATCGTTCGACACGAGACTCAAAAAGATTTCCTGCCAACATAGACATTTGGAGATGGCCCCTTTAACCAAAAAAGCTCAGATTTACAGAAACTATTACAGGTTTCTGAAAACATTTAGAATTATTTTTCACGTTTTTTTTAAAAGAGAATTATCAGAGTCACAACGATAACTCAGATTTACTGAACCCTGAATGCACCACCGTGAGAGGTACACTGAAAAGCCTCAACAGATTTCACATTACTGTATAAAGGTTAGTTGAAATCAATAATATTAAGTTGAACCTAACAATGTTTATTTAACCCTTAGATGCCCGAGTGCCGGGACCCTCCTCTCAATAAGTGGCTCAAAAAGGGCCCGTATTAGAATAATGTGTTTTTATGCCATTTTTGTCATTTTGGTTAAGAAAAATCACTTGTATAATATTTAGTATTATATTTTGGTTCACACTAGAAATGTTTTATATTTAATTTTTCACTATTTATAATTTTTTTAGACATTTTCTAGACATTTTGAAAAAAAAACGAAATTCCATAGAAAAGGCATGCGGGTCATTTTTGACCCACTTATGGAAGCTTGGGGTAGTAATACAAAAACTACAATTTCTTAAAATGTATACAATTTAAATTTAAATGGCATGAAATCCAAAACATGTTTTTTGAGGAATAGCTGGAATATGAAATGATGAAAAAATGGAATTACAAAGATACTCTAAGAAAACCGCCTCACCGGGTCAAAAAAGACCCACTTTTGCATCTGAGGGTTAATGTTTTTGATCTCACCTAAGACAGTTATGTGAAATCTGTTGACTTAATACATTTAATTAAAGTCAATGTTTCAGTTTTTCAGAGCACCTGCCCGCCATAATATAATAAATGAGTTGGAATTAATCTGGTTACAAATGTAAGTACTAGTTTTATTCTCGCACCCTGAAGGCACCACTCATTGAGGAGAGATTACACCAGGTAGAAAACACCAGGTAGAAATGTCAAAACGTGTCGTAAATAACAACAAAAGAAATGTACGCTCAGTGCCAAAAAACCACGGAGAGTTTGAGGAATACAACATTTAAATATTCTGTCAGTTTCCCAGCGCTGTTCACACAGTGGGAAAATCCTCTGTTTCACATCTTCATATCGCACCAGAGATTTCAACACATTTCTAAATAAAAGCCTCTGAACATGAGTGGAAGGTAATCTGATTACATGAATGATAAGGATTAGTTTTATTCTCCGTACCGCGGGTAAACAAACGCACCTGAATGCACCACGGGGAGATTTATAGCCACAACATCTGTGGGAGAGTAGAAGTACAGAGTAGCATGAACTGGAAATACTCCAGTACCTTCAAATTGTACTTAAGTACTTGAGTAAATGTACTTAGTTACTTTACGTCTCGGCACTTGAACGCCTCGGCTTCTAATCACAAGCAGCAAAAAAAAAACCTGCAAACAATTAACCTCGTCTGAGAGGAGCAGGTGACCGGGCTAATGGGCCGGTGTGTGTGTGTGTGTGTGTGTGTGTGTGTGTTTGGGAGGAAACAGCTGAGTAGTGAAATCTTGCAGCTGCTTTAGCTTCGACTCCTCATCAATCCTGAGAGGTAAAATATATACAAAAAAATCTTCCTCGGGATGAAAGAAATCTTCGAGAGTTCGACACAAGAGACTGAAAATGATTTCCCTCCATACACATTTTTTTTGGACGCAGCTCTTTTACGGGGAAAACCCCTTAGATGTGCTGAACCCTGAACGCACCACTGAGGACAGAAATCCACCAAATCCCCTTTTTTCAGCTTTATGACGATATTTAGAGTTTAATTTTCTTCCTTTTGACTTTGTATTTAAAAGCTAAATCTTAGGAGTCTTACAGCAGGTCACTTGACAATCAATACTGCAATCTACTGAACCCTGAATGCACCACAGTGACCAGAGGTTGATAAATAAATGAAGGATAAAAAGAGTTTTGCAGCGTTCACCAAATCCCATCGGAGAAACCATCCATTTCACGTCTTCATGAAAGCACCACATAGACAGGAGGTTTATTCATGAAATGACAAAGAGACTTGAAGATCTGATTCCAAACACTAACATTAAGGCCACGAGGCAAAACAGATTCATTCAACAAATTACATTTTAAAAATCACTTCACCTTTTTACAAATCTGCCGCCACATTTCTTCTTTTATCAGTTGTGTTAATGCCAGTGAGGTGAATGAATCTGAGAGTAATCACATGACAACACCAGAGCAGAAACACTCAGATATCCTGAACCCTGAATGCACCACAGCAGAGTTTAATGAGGAAATAAAGGAGATCAAAACTCCTAAACATCCTGATGACAAACGGTCTGTTTCACAGCGTTATTCACCAGATCCCGTCTACGTCTTCTTTGAGTCGTTTCAGAGGCAAATCCACCGCTCCAATCAGATGCACTGAAAGTGATCAGATTAGAAATGAAACCCCCAGATTTACCGACGCCTGAACGCACCACGCGGAGCAGCTTTCGGTGCTTTCAGGGACCAGATGCTTCCCCTCTCTTCAGATGAGTGTGTGTGATTTAATGCCCCGACATGTTGCTGAGCGTGGGGCGTTAGGGCTTTAATTGTTTTTATTATTATTATTATTATTTATGTGTTTTAATGCGTCTTATTATTGTCGTGCAGAACAAACAGCTGCAGGGCTGACGTTTACAACGCGTTCTCACACCCTGAACACCTCGCAGAACGTACTAATTAACACACACACGGTCCAGAGAGTGTGTGTGTGTGTGTGTGTGCAGCCCCTCGGTATAAAGACTAATTTGTTGGTAATTGCAGCATGACAGCAGCAGCCATCCAGCCACCGCTTCTCGGACTAATTAGGGACGACACGCGATTAAACGCACACATAGAAATCAGTCAGGCCGCCAACACACACACACACACACACACACACACACACACACACACACACACACACACACACACACACACACACACACACACACACACACACACACACACACACACACACACACACACACACACACACACACACACACACACACACACACACACACACACACACACACACACACACAGAACTCCCACAATGCACTTGGAGTGGCCAACCCTTAAATCAGCACGTGTTAGCATGTTCCTGTAGGCTAAGTAGATTCATAAATATGAACTCAAATCAGATTTTTTTCAAACAAACTGTGAGCTGAGATTCCTTTCCACTCTATTGGATAAAAACTGAGTTAAATGGAGACGCAAAGAAAACACAACATGTAGAATTGGCGGTTTCTGAAGAGTCAAATCCAATAATATCCACAAAGACATCTAAAAAACGTTTGATTGTGAAATTGATCCTAATGAGTGTTATGAGGTTAAACCTTGTATGGAGGCAAGAGTATTTAGACATACAGAAAGAAATCACTAAATGCAGAATAGGTGATTTCTCCCATGCAGTCTGGTGGTTTCTGAAGAGTTTCAGTTAACTGTTAGAAAAAACAAGTAATATCCACAAAGACATCGAAAACGAATTGGAGTGTGGTTTCTAATGAGTCTAATTAGGTAAACACACACCGTGTTAAAACTGGTCCTTTCCAATGGAGTTTGGTGGTTTCTAATGAGTCTAATTAGGTAAACACACACCGTGTTAAAACTGGTCCTTTCCAATGGAGTTTGGTATAAATGGTGATTTTTCTAATTGAACTTGGAGGTTTCTAACGGCGAGTCTGATGAAGTGAAACGTAGATATTACTGTTAAGAGGAAGTATTAAACATACATATTTAAAGAGATGTAGTAAAGTAAAAGGATTCACATGGTGATTTGTGTGTACTGTTTGCAGTTTAACAAATCCGTCTCTTTGTAAATGAAATGCTTTACCCTCACACTGCAGGACGTGCATGGAGACGATGATTTCACACATGCAATGAAATAGAATGCAAATACGACAAAGTTAGAAACACCTAAAACATGCAGGCAATTAACTCAGCATGTTGAAAGGGGGTAGATAAGTGTGTGTGTGTGTGTGTGTGTGTGTGTCGTCGTGTGTTTGCTCGGAGTTTGTTTCCCTTTGAATCAGATTTAACATCCAGTTTATTTGATTAACACACTGGCTGCTAGCCAAACAGTGTGTGTGTGTGTGTCAGTATGAGTGTGTGTGTGTGTTTGCTGTGCGGCTCATTAGGCTGGTGTGTGTGTGTGTGAGAGGCGGCAGGCCACACTGGTTAAAGACTCAAACGGCGGACACACTCCATCTCCTGTTTGATTAATGTCATGGTGTGTGTGTGTGTGTGTTTTAGATATCTTAGGGTGACTCCGTCGTCTTTCATTTTAGAGCCTTTATGTTCATGTTGCGTTTTATTTAAACACTTTAATTTATTCAGAGTGAGAGTTATATGCAGGATATTCTCCTTAGTCCTTGTTTTCATTTTAAAGAGTCCTCTCCTGCTGATGTTCAGGTGTATATCAGTATGTAGTGTCTCTACTTTAAAGAGTCCTCTCCTGCTGATGTTCAGGTGTATATTAGTATGTAGTGTCTCTACTTTAAAGAGTCCTCTCCTGCTGATGTTCAGGTGTATATCAGTATGTAGTGTCTCTACTTTAAAGAGTCCTCTCCTGCTGATGTTCAGGTGTATATCAGTATGTAGTGTCTCTACTTTAAAGAGTCCTCTCCTGCTAATGTTCAGGTGTATATCAGTATGTAGTGTCTCTACTTTAAAGAGTCCTCTCCTGCTGATGTTCAGGGGTATATCAGTATGTAGTGTCTCTACTTTAAAGAGTCCTCTCCTGCTGATGATCAGGTGTATATCAGTATGTAGTGTCTCTACTTTAAAGAGTCCTCTCCTGCTGATGTTCAGGTGTATATCAGTATGTAGTGTCTCTACTTTAAAGAGTCCTCTCCTGCTGATGATCAGGTGTATATCAGTATGTAGTGTCTCTACTTTAAAGAGTCCTCTCCTGCTGATGTTCAGGTGTATATCAGTATGTAGTGTCTCTACTTTAAAGAGTCCTCTCCTGCTGATGTTCAGGTGTATATCAGTATGTAGTGTCTCTACTTTAAAGAGTTGTTGTGGATGAAAACACGTTTACGGAAGAGTTATTTTGGTCCTCATCTATAATAAGTCAGATTTAAATAACAATAACTAGCTTCATGCAAATCCACACACCTTCAACATGATGTCAGCACCTCTGAGGGAATAACACACACACACACACACACACACACACACACACACACTGCACATGTTTCTAGATGTTTCCAGGGCTGCATGTGTGAAGGTGTTTTCAGACTCTAGAATCTGAGACACAGAGCAGAGATGAAGCCGGAGGATTTATTGCAGCGTCGAGGCGGAGTGTGTGTGATATGAAGTGACTGCACACACACACACACACACACACACACACACACACACACACACACACACACACACACACACACACACACACACACACACACACACACACACACACACACACACACACACACACACACACACACACACACACACACACACACACACACACACCGCTGTCATGCTCAGTAATTGTTTGCAGAGTGCTCGACACGACTCCCGCTGACCTTTCATTTCACATCGCCGGCCTCTGTTTGTGCTCCCTGTGTGTGTGTGTGTGTGTGTGTGTGTGTGCGTGTGTGGTTTACTCTCAGGGCGAGTTGCAGCTCTCCTCTGCCATCGATACTGTTTTTTTAAATTCTTTTATCGCACCTTGTGCCAAGTGCTAACAGCCGGATACGAGTGCATGCAGCAGCAATTAGCATAATTGAAATAATAATAATGCTAACGAGCCGCACGGCACTCTGGGTAATTTGGCTAATGGTGTGTTTCAGTGATGATTCTGATTCTGGTGGGAACAGGTGCCAGTTTGCTTTAGAGAAGCTGACGTTTTATCCGCTCTTTGGCTCCATGTCTGGGAAGCTACGCTGTAAAGCTGGGACTAGAGGACTTCTCTGTGTGTTTCACAGCAACATAGGGCCACTTCCTTTCACTGACAACACTCCAGGTTCAGGACTCCTCCCCCTCCTGCAGCGTTCTGTAGGTGTTAGTGCATGTAAACGGTCTGCAGAGGATACAATCCCCGCCTGAAACGCCTCCTTTGTTTACTTCTAGAACATCACTATGAAACACTCGCGCTCCTATTGGCTAGCGCTCCAACACATTGTACGTGATAGGCTAAGGGGCGGGACATCTCTAAGCGGTTGACCAATCACAACAGAGCTGTATGAAGGTCTCATAGTAGTAAAATTATATATAATATAATTAAGGGCTGCAAGTACAATTTTTGCAGATTTTATATATTTTGTATTATTTCTTATTATTCTATGACATATCTTTATTATATGTCCATTTTTGGAGGTGATATGTCTGTATGTAGGTTTATTGCATTGATAACATTGAAGCTAGAAACTTATTCTGATGCTTTTTTCTTCGAAATATTTAATAATAAAGACTAATAAATCACAACAACAGTTGGCAATAATGTCCTGTTGATGTGTTCATTATTCCAGCTCGATCAAATAGTTTTTCATATAAAATAGGTCAAATATATACGATAACATCCCTCACAGGTGATGTGCTTCTGAGTGAAGACGATGTGCTGTCTTACTTCAGTACAGGACGTGGTAACATCAGAAAGACAACATAGAAACAGATGCTCGTGGATGATTTTCTCGCAGGAAGTGTTGACGGTGTGATTCCTCTCGCTCTTATTTTAACACCTTTCCGACACGCCGCTGCTTCATTTACATACAAAGGATAAACAAAAGCACATCAGATGAGGAAGTAAACATCAACCAGCTGCACGAACAACTACGTTTGTAATTAAGCTGAAAATATATCTTGTGTAGGATTTTCTAGATTAAACGTGACATATTATTTGTTTTAAAGGTCCCCTATCATCCTCCTCTTCATCAGTATATCACAGGTCCCCTATCATCCTCTTCTTCATCAGTATATCACAGGTCCCCTATCATCCTCTTCTTCATCAGTATATCACAGGTCCCCTATCATCCTCTTCTTCATCAGTATATCACAGGTCCCCTATCATCCTCCTCTTCATCAATATATCACAGGTCCCCTATCATCCTCTTCTTCATCAGTATATCACAGGTCCCCTATCATCCTCCTCTTCATCAATATATCACAGGTCCCCTATCATCCTCTTCTTCATCAATATATCACAGGTCCCCTATCATCCTCTTCTTCATCAGTATATCACAGGTCCCCTATCATCCTCTTCTTCATCAGTATATCACAGGTCCCCTATCATCCTCTTCTTCATCAGTATATCACAGGTCCCCTATCATCCTCTTCTTCATCAGTATATCACAGGTCCCCTATCATCCTCCTCTTCATCAGTATATCACAGGTCCCCTATCATCCTCTTCTTCATCAATATATCACAGGTCCCCTATCATCCTCTTCTTCATCAGTATATCACAGGTCCCCTATCATCCTCTTCTTCATCAGTATATCACAGGTCCCCTATCATCCTCTTCTTCATCAGTATATCACAGGTCCCCTATCATCCTCTTCTTCATCAGTATATCACAGGTCCCCTATCATCCTCTTCCTCATCAATATATCACAGGTCCCCTATCATCCTCTTCTTCATCAGTATATCACAAGTCCCCTATCATCCTCTTCTTCATCAGTATATCACAGGTCCCCTATCATCCTCCTCTTCATCAGTATATCACAGGTCCCCTATCATCCTCTTCTTCATCAATATATCACAGGTCCCCTATCATCCTCTTCTTCATCAGTATATCACAGGTCCCCTATCATCCTCTTCTTCATCAGTATATCACAGGTCCCCTATCATCCTCTTCTTCATCAGTATGTCACAGGTCCCCTATCATCCTCTTCTTCATCAGTATATCACAGGTCCCCTATCATCCTCTTCCTCATCAATATATCACAGGTCCCCTATCATCCTCTTCTTCATCAATATATCACAGGTCCCCTATCATCCTCTTCTTCATCAGTATATCACAGGTCCCCTATCATCCTCTTCTTCATCAGTATATCACAGGTCCCCTATCATCCTCTTCTTCATCAGTATATCACAGGTCCCCTATCATCCTCTTCTTCATCAGTATATCACAGGTCCCCTATCATCCTCTTCCTCATCAATATATCACAGGTCCCCTATCATCCTCTTCTTCATCAGTATATCACAGGTCCCCTATCATCCTCTTCTTCATCAGTATATCACAGGTCCCCTATCATCCTCCTCTTCATCAGTATATCACAGGTCCCCTATCATCCTCTTCTTCATCAATATATCACAGGTCCCCTATCATCCTCTTCTTCATCAGTATATCACAGGTCCCCTATCATCCTCTTCTTCATCAGTATATCACAGGTCCCCTATCATCCTCTTCTTCATCAGTATATCACAGGTCCCCTATCATCCTCTCTTCATCAGTATATCACAGGTCCCCTATCATCCTCTTCCTCATCAATATATCACAGGTCCCCTATCATCCTCTTCTTCATCAGTATATCACAGGTCCCTATCATCCTCTTCTCATCAGTATATCACAGGTCCCCTATCATCCTCCTCTTCATCAGTATATCACAGGTCCCCTATCATCCTCTTCTTCATCAATATATCACAGGTCCCCTATCATCCTCTTCATCAGTATATCACAGGTCCCCTATCATCCTCTTCTTCATCAATATATCACAGGTCCCCTATCATCCTCTTCCTCATCAATATATCCCAGGTCTCAGATATATCCAGAGCCTGTCTCTGATTGGCTGGAACACCAAACAGATCATTGCAGCATTACCCATAATCCCCTCTGTTTCAGCCCTGTTTCCAAAGTGCTGATTCTGTAGCTTTAAATGCTAATGAGCTGCTGCTGGCCACGCCCCCTGAAAGATGATTGGTTTAAAGAACACAGTGGTGCTCTAGGAGGAGATTCAGGTGTTCAAAATCTGCATTATGTGATAAATAAATTATATATATCACTTTAACAAAAACAACAATATAATAATAAATATAACCCCAACATACTTTTTAAAAAATAAACAATTATGGTAGAATATATTCTGCATTAATCCCCCCCCCCCCTGGGTGTAGCAGAAAGGTCAGCGCTGTATTTAATCCGTCGCCGTGGGAACAACGCGCTCCAATAAATATTTATCTTTTATCTCCCCCCCCCCCGTCGTATCGATCACAAAGCGTTTCAGGAAACAAGAAACGAGCGGGAAATGAGAGGGAAATATTCAGATGTTTTGTTAAAGACTTTCCTCCGAGGAGCCGAGGAGCTCCGGGAGGAAAGATGTTTATTTTAAAATCAACCGATCACTGATTCCTCTTCATTTGCCTTTTTCAGCTCTTCCTATTCTTTCTCTTCATCCTCCTCCTCTTCCTCAAGATCTTCCTTAAATTCCTTCATTCGATTTGTGTGAAATGCCTTCTTTGGTTTTGTATCCTGCTGCAACGCAAACATCTGCCAATATTGGATCAATAAAGTACCTCTTATCTCTACCTTATGTTTTCCTCTTCCTCTTCCTCCTCCTCCTCCTCTCCCTCCTCCTCTCCCTCCTCTCTGAAGGAAGCATATTGTTTCACCAGTTTTTGCAGATGTGTGTTTCAGTGTGTGTGTGTTTCAGTGTGTGTCTTGACCAACAGTGTGTGTATCTGTGTGTGTTTCAGTGTGTGTGTGTTTCAGTGGTTTGTGTTTCAGTGTGTGTCTTGACTAACAGAGTGTGTATCTGTGTGTGTTTCAGTGTGTGTCTTGACTAACAGAGTGTGTATCAGTGGTGTGTGTTTCAGTGGTGTGTGTTTCAGTGTGTGTCTTGACTAACAAAGTGTGTATCTGGGTGTGTTTCAGTGTGTGTGTGTTTCAGTGTGTGTCTTGACTAACAGAGTGTGTATCAGTGGTGTGTGTTTCAGTGGTGTGTGTTTCAGTGTGTGTCTTGACTAACAGAGTGTGTATCAGTGGTGTGTGTTTCAGTGGTGTGTGTTTCAGTGTGTGTCTTGACTAACAAAGTGTATCTGTGTGTGTTTCAGTGGTGTGGGTCTGGCTCGCGCTCACTTTGAGAAACAGCCTCCCTCCAACCTGAGGAAGTCCAACTTCTTCCACTTCGTGTTGGCGCTGTACGATCGTCAGGGGCAACCAGTGGAGATCGAGAGGACGTCCTACATCGACTTTGTGGAGAAGGACAAGGTGAGGAACACACACACACACACACACATACTAGGGGTTTCACAACTACCAATATTTACTAGTCGACAAGTTTTTCAAAATAGTAGTCGACTAGTCGACTAGTTGTTACGTCGTCATAAAGACACAAAGACAGGTGTAAAACGGTATTTTGTATTGCAATGCATACAGTTCCGTTAAACACTGTAACAAAGCAGCATTTTAATTTGGGTTACATGGCTGATTAAATAAAAAACAGTAACTGGACTCACCAAATCTACTGCAAAAACTCTGTTAAGAACATAAATGCAACGTAAATCCAGTGCGCATTGCGCAACACTTTACTCGCTGTCCTCGATAAGGATGTCCACCCTTCCAGGTTCTTTGGTTTGCGTTAAGGAAGACCAAAGCATCAACATGTGAGGGAAGGAGGCTTGACCGCTGTCGGGTGACAGTGGTGCCTGCCAGGGAAAACATCCGTTCACTTGGGGTGCTGGTGTAGCCAGGTAGCTCCTGGAAAGCTTGGCTAAACGGGGGAAGCGGTTCGCGTTTTGTGCCCACCACTTCAGAGGGTTATCCATTGTGGGGATATGGGGTGTCTGCTGGCAGTAATCCCGTAGCTCATCCGCGCCACTGTTGACCCGTGTTTTCTTGTTGCTCTCGAAATGAGGTCCAAACAGCTGTTCAAAGAGGGGGTGCTAGTGGAGCACGCTCGTGAACTTTTAGCGCAGGAGCTAAAACTGAAACTGTAGAGCGCATAGGTGCGGTGCATTTGCGCATAAGATGAGGACCCCTGAATGTCGGGCGTGTTTTGCTGGAGCATTTTGCAGCACCTCAGCGCCAATGTCGGCATCCTCATTTCCCACGTTTGCCTCCATTTTGTTCACGACTAGATGACTAGGGCCTACAGCGCCGACTAGTGGTAGAACTACTCGACTAGTCGACTAGTCGAGTAGTTGGTGAAACCCCTAACACACACACACGCACACGCACGCACGCACGCACACACACACACACACACACACACACACACACACACACACACACTCACACAATCCCTACCTGTGGATTCATCCGCCGCTGAAAGTAGTCCCCAGTAAATGCACCTTAAACAGCTGTTTTAGAAAATACTCTAAAACTTTTTTACTTTCTTTGTAGTTTAAAAGATGTGTTTCCAATATTAATATTCCAGATGTTTAATTTAAAGAGTATAATACCAATTCATCGCTGCTTAAATTTAAATTAAAATTGCATTATTTCCTCAGTTGAGCAAAAGTTAGACTTTATTATTTCCATGTTCAGTAGGAACCAAAGTGCTCAGAGACACAGACAGGAAGTGAGATGGTTGAGGGGGACGGACGTAACGTCTTATCATCTACAAACACTAATAATCGTACTTGATAATAAGCTTGATAATATCCAGACAGTTTGAGAGGGTTTGCTGTCTGATCGACTGCCAGCTGGCACTGAAGTCCTCCCACACACACTCACCTCACACTGACCTCTACACACACACACACACACACACACACACACACACACACACACACACACACACACACACACACACACACACACACACACACACACACACACACACACACACACACACACTGGGGCTGAGCCAACACTCGCGGCTCCGTTGGCAGCGATGGTGAAATAAAAAGAGAGTACAAATTTAAAAATGAAGATTAAAAAAAAAAACACATAAATAAGAAAATTATGAACAAAAACTAAATATTATATATATTTTGTATTGATCTCCAGCAGGACAGACAGAAATACATACAGGTTAGTAAAGAAAATAACAGAAATGAGAATGAAATATCATAATAAAGAGACAATATAATACAATTTGGAGACAAATGACATGATAAAGTGTATAGAAATATAATATAGTATATAAAATATCATTTAAAAATGTTTGTCTGTGTTATACTGTTTTATAAAGTGGGAAATAATCAAAAGACAATGTGATTTATTCGTTTTTATTGTGTATTTTATTGACTAAATGATGATTTATTTAAGGCATGATTACTAAAATTACCACATACTGAAACACATTTATGATTTTTTTTAGACAAAAGTATGAGATATTTGTCGAGGTCATAACAGCCAGAGAGAAAAAGGTGATTTTTGGTAATTCATTGTTATTTGTTTCATGTTATATTTATTTTTGTTCAGCAGAAATGTGGTTAGAACACTGAAACGACCCGGTTCATGCACACAGGTCTGACTTTCACAGCTCAGCAGGACAGAAAAGGTTTTATTCTCACACCTTCATCTCTCTCTGTGTGTGTGTGTGTGTGTGTGTGTGTGTGTGTGTGTGTGTGTGTGTGTGTGTGTGACAGGAGTATAACGGAGAAAAGACCAACAATGGGATCCACTACAGGCTACAGCTCCTCTACAGCAACGGTGAGAAAACATGAGTATCTTCAGATATCAGATTCAGCTTTGTTGTTTTTGCGCATGTGTTTCAGTACAAACACTGAGAGGTGGTTTAGCATCAAAACTGTGCAAAGAATTAGAAATCAGAATAAAAAAATATAGCAGTATTGACATTGAATATGGTTGAAATCGTAGAAATATAATTGGTATAAAATATATGCAGTAATGAAAAACAAGATATTGTATACATTGTGTGCATTTAGTTGATTCAGCAGCACCTTTCAACACAAGGCAATTCACTGCACACGGCTTCTGTGACGATCAACGCTGTTAGCGAGCTAATAATGCAAACGTTTGTGGTGCCAGATCAATACAACGTGCTCAATAACCCCAATAAAGTGGCTTTCTCAACACCAGAATAGTGGAACGTTTATTCAATATACAGGAAACACACCCACATGTATAACTTTTACTTGTGTTTGGCCGTGTTCACCAACCCAGACTCACGGCATTTCGTGTTATAGTCACGATATTAATCTATTGATTCGTGTTCACCAACACGATTTCTGCATTGTTTTCGTGTCACACAGAACGATTTTAAAAGCAATGTATTTCTATTGGTAGTATGTTTCGTGCCTGAACCAAATAATAACAAATTAGAAGGAAACATTTTTTTTTTTAAATACAGATGTCAGTATTCTGAGGCTCTGAGACATTTGTTTTCCTCGCGGACGGCAACAAAACTCCGACATTATACAATTTAAAATAAAAGGGTTAGGCTTAGGGTAAGATATTGAGTAAGAACATGTTTTTATGAACCACACAGCTTCTGGTCTTCCAAGACCCGACAGGACACAAAGACGTGGTGCAGGCACGAAACACACTACCAATAGAAATACATTGCTTTTAAAATCGTTCTGTGTGACACGAAAAAATAGTAATCAAGTAATCAATAGATTACATTAATGTCGTGACTATATCACAAAATGCAGTGAGACTGGGTTGTGTTCACACATGAAACGGCTAACGGTCGCGCTGCTTCAGCTATGTAGTTGTTGAGTGTCCGAAGTGTCCGGCGTTCCTCTTTCTGACTGTTCTGAGATCAGCAACAGAGGGCATTTTGCCGCACTTTTGGAAGCATTTATGCACGCGAAACAGCAAGTTTAAGTACACAAGTATGCAAACTGACACACAGTATTTGTACGTTTAGCACTTCTGGTACATCAGCTGAACATAAAGACAGTTTAGTGAACGATGTTGTTAGCATTGGATAAATGAAGATGTAATAATTTCAGACAGTGGGTGTTTTGTTTGGATAAAGAAGTTGTAATAGCTGGGTAAATAAAGACACTATATTCTTAGGAAAACAACATCATATCTGGAGGAAAGAAGTCGTAATATTTGGTGAATAACACTGCTGAGACGTAATGCTAGCTATTTAACACTGATGTAGTGAAGTAGAATCAATGTTTCAATCAATGTTTATTGATATAGCCCAATATCACAAATGTTACATTTGTCTCAGTGGACTTCACAGTTTGTACAGAATACCAGTATGACGATACGACCCCCTCTGTCCTGAGACCCTCACATCGTACAAGGAAACACTTCCAGAGAAAAACCCACAGTAGAAGTATAAAGATACGTCTTGTTTTTGAGGGTGTTTCCAACATCACCTCTCTAGCTAGGTGTAGAAGAAGGTGTGTAATTGATTTGGTCTGAATTCAGAATCAGAATCCCTTTATTAGTATTTCAGGTTCTGATTCTTGATGCATTAGCTGTAACGTTAGCGTAGCCCTGATCAACCAAACTACTTTTTTTAAAGTCGTTTTCTTCTCGTCTTGCAGAGAAGTTCAGTCACAGCTTCTGACTTTGGTTTGCCACATTAAAGTTGTCTATGGTCACATTCAGACTTACCTGGGACATATTTGCGAGTGTGTGTTTGATATGACGAGGGTCAGCGTGGAATAACATGTCTGACTGAACTCGTGTGCACATTTGATTTTGATTTGACACGTCCTTTAATGGTGTGAAAAGCTACAAATGATCCTTTAAAGTGGCGTGCAATTTGTAAACTTCCCCATGAGATGATGTTTAAAAATATCTCTCTTCCTCGAGGTGTGAACATACGAGGGTTAGCGTGGATTCACAACCTGTTCTTTAATGCTTGCAATTTATCCTTAACAGTTGGGCGCTATTTATTCCCCTTGCCATGAGATTATGTTTAAAAACGTCTCTCTTTCTCGAGGTGTAAACGTAAACACCGTGCAGGTAAAGGTGTGTGTCCCGTGAGGAAGTGATTGGGAATACAGGTGTATTTAGCAGGATTTTCTGCATACTGTACTGTTAACACACCTTGACTGACGGCATGAAATTAAAAGTGCAAATGGCAGCGGTGTAGGTCAGTGTGTGTGTGTGTGTGTGTGTGTGTGTGTGTGTGTGTGTGTGTGTGCAGCTCAGGTGTGTGTGATTGATGACAGGCAGCTAATGAGCGCTCCCTCAGGTGATACTCCTGCAGGAGTTACATCTGTAGAGCAGCAGCTTCTATTAAAGGTCACTGAGAGAGGGGGGGGGGTTTAAGAGTGGAAAAAGTTTATCAGCACACACACACACACACACACACACACACACACACACACACACACACACACACACACACACACACACACACACACTGACATCTGGAATATCTGACGGTGTATCTGAACTCTGTTTTGTCCATCGGAGGGATTTCTCTCTGATTCAGAACCAGGGCTGCGAAGTTAATCAAAATGTTATCATGAACACAATATGGAATATCTAAATTGCAGTAAATACAATATTTGTTAATATTTGTTTTTTTAACACGTAATAAAATGTCCTCACTCCTAAACTTTCCCCAATTGCAGCTCATGTTTCTCTCTGCCGAGTGGGACATAAATACAAAAACATTTACTCAACATTATGACGTTTCTACTTTTCTTCTACGTTCTGACATCGCATTAGCATAACAAGCTACAGCTAGTATGTGTGTGTGTGTGTGTGTGTGTGTGTGTGTGTGTGTGTCAGCATGCTAATGTGTGTGTGTTTGCTGTGTTTCAGGCATCAGGACAGAACAGGATCTGTTTGTCCGGCTGATCGACTCCATGACCAAAGTGGTGAGAAGATCTCTCTTTTATTGTGTTAAAAAAACGGACTATAAAGAGGAACTGCTAACATGGGTCTGTGCAAACTTTCAAAATAAAAGCGTGGACATTATTACACGTAAACACAGATGGGAAAGTAATCTTAGGAACTCCTTCTTCTTCTTCTTCTCCCTCTTTATTGTTCCTGTCCTCCTCCCTCTGGGATTTGAACCTGTGAAAGTGTTCTGGTCCAAAGAAAACCACAGACATGTTTCCATCGTCCTCCTCCTCCAGATTCATTCCTGAAGTTCAGATCCTCCGCTCTGACAACATTGATCTGAGAATATAAAGTTTAGTGGACTGGATTTCAGATGCAGGGCAACACAACTAAACAATCATGCATCTTGTTGTTGTTGTTGTTGGTAGATGTATTTCTTTAAGTCCTCGTGGTCCATTCGGTTACAATAGTCTTTAACAAAATACTACATAAGTACACGTATCATGCCTTCCCAGACTTTACTGATGCACATTCCGACAAAAGAGCCGTTTTTACCCACATACATTTGACTTTTTATTATTATTATTTTTAATATTATTATCACTTTAAAAATTCCTTTATATTAATCGAAAAAGGAAAAAACCTGCTCTCCCTTACAGAACATGCATCACATCTAAACACCTGTTAACCTCCTCCCTCCTGACTCTTCACCTCACCTCCTCCCTCCTCCCTCCTCCCTCCTCACCTCACCTACCTCCTCACCTCCTCCCTCTTCACCTCCTCACCTCCTCACCTCATCCCTCCTTCCTCCTTCCTCCTCCCTCACCTCACCTACCTCCTCACCTCCTCACCTCCTCCCTCCTCCTTCCTGACTCTTCACCTCACCTCCTCCCTCCTCCCTCCTCCCACCTCACCTCACCTCACCTCCTCCCTCCTCC
This sequence comes from Dissostichus eleginoides, assembly GCA_031216635.1. Lineage (NCBI taxonomy): Eukaryota > Metazoa > Chordata > Actinopteri > Perciformes > Nototheniidae > Dissostichus > Dissostichus eleginoides. Next base: position 1,961,726 of record CM062271.1, on the reverse strand, counting down.
CTCCTTCCTCCTCCCTCCTCACCTCACCTCCTCACCTCCTCCCTCTTCACCTCCTGACTCTTCACCTCACCTCCTCCCTCCTCCCTCCTTCCTTCTCCCACCTCACCTCACCTACCTCCTCACTCCTCCCTCTCACCTCCTCCTCCTTCCTCCTCACCTCACCTACCTCTACCTCCCCTCTTCACCTCCTCACCTCCTCACCTCATCCCTCCTTCCTCCTCCCACCTCACCTACCTCCTCACCTCCTCCCTCTTCACCTCCTCCCTCCTCCCTCCTTCCTCCTCCTACCTCACCTCACCTACCTCCTCACCTCCTCCCTCTTCATCTCCTCACCTCCTCACCTCCTCCCTCCTCCCTTCCTCATCTCCTCCCTCCTCCCTCCTCACCTCCTCCTTCCTCCCTCCTGTCGGCATGTTCTGAATCGATCGATGAAGCTTCGTCTCCTCGACAAAGCGTCACCAAACGGATCAATATGTCCTAATGTGGCGCAGCGACGGCACACTGGAGACAATAGTCCTGACATCTCTCCCCCCCCCACTACACCCTCCCTTTACTCCCTTTACTCCCACTCCTCCCACTACACTCTCTACATGACTCCTGACAGGACGGATCGATTCCCCCCCGCCGATTGTCAGCACATTAATGCAGATTGTCCTGCAGAGAGACTTTAATGCACTGAGTCTCACAGCGGGAACAAACTGAAAAATATTTAAGAGACACAAACAGAAAGACAACAAGTCTGCACACCGCCCGCAAAACATGGAGGACTACACGAAGACCCAAAACATTGACTTTCACTTCTAAAAACAAGTCTTACTTCGGGATAAATAATAAAGTTGTATAGAGGAAACAAAGCATGACTTAGATTCTGCGCTAAACATAGAGGACACTACGCTATACTTGTGAGGACCCCCAAAGACCCTAAAGATTGACTTTCACTTCTAAAAACCAGTCTTACTACGGGATAAATGATAACGTTGTAGAGGAAACAAATCAAGACTTAGATTCTGCACACACTCCGTTAAACGTGGACGCAATGTGTGTTTTTATAGTGTAAGGACGCTAAAATCAGACTTGAAACTTAACTTAAACCTGTGCAGATTGTCCAACAGAGAGACTTTAATGCACTGAGTCTCACAGAGAAGCTCAGCAAGAAGAAAATATTTAGGAGACACAAACAGAAAGTTAACAAGTCTGCACCGCCCGCTAAACGTGGAGGACACTACGCTATACTTGTAGTATCAACTAAACATTGACTTTTACTTCATAAAAACAAGTCCTACTTCTGGATAAATAATAATGTTGTAGAGGAAACAAATCAAGACTTAGATTCTGCGCTAAACGCTCTTAAAGCAAAGTCTGGTCCATCAGACGGCTGAAGACAAAGAAGATAAAGAAGAAAAGACAGTGAAAAATATCCCCAATATTTCCCCAAATGTTCTACAAAATGCCAACTTTCCAAAACCTTATCTTCACTTTTTGAAAATGTCCGGAGAGTTTCCCCCTTTTAAAACATTTCATTATTTCCCCAGAATGTCCTCACAATCCTAAACTGAAACCGCATTTTAATAATGCACTTTTGCAAGAATATTTTCATTACATTTATTAAGTCCCTTTCTAAAAATCTCTTTTTATAAAAACTTCCTTAATCTCAACTCAAAAAATGTTTTCAGTTTCCCCCAAATGTTGTCACTTTCTAAAAATGTAAACACTCCCTGGAGATGTCCTTACTTTAAAAATATCCTTTCATTCCCAAAAATGTCATCACTTTTAATCTGTCCCCAATATCTAAAATCCCCCTCTACAAAAATGTCTTCACTTTCCGAAGGCGTTCCTCTCTTTCTTTTATCACTCTGACATAACTTTAAAATTCATAAAATGTTCTTACTTCCCAAAATTGTTCTATCTTTCCAAAATATCCTCTTTCAAAATGTTTCATCACTTCTAAAATATTTTTACGGCCGAGCAAAATGTCAATACTCTGCAAAAACATCCACTTTTACAGCATGTCCTCACAGTATCGGTCCGAACCTGCATGTGGACCTCACAAAGATAGAAATAAAGGCGTACACACACTCACAGCAGAAATGTGGACGTTAACCCACAAACAGGCATGAAAGTTGTCACACACACACACACACACACACACACACACACAACACACACACACACACACACACACACACACACACACACACTAAGACTCACGGGAGTCCTGCTTCAGGAATGATGATGTATAAATATCGACCTGTAAATCTACACAGTATGTGGCCTGTGTGTGTGTGTGTGTGTGTGTGTGTGTGTGTGTGTGTGTGTGTGAGTGTATTTGTGTGTGTCTGGTGCAATCCACATCCCTCCTGGTCAAACTGGAGCATTTTAATCCAGAGGAACAGAGCCAGCATCAGGATCAATAATGCAGAAGTGGTCGTTATCCTAAAAGTATCGTACCCCAGGGGTGTGTGTGTGTGTGTATGTGTGTGTGTGTGTGTGTGTGTGTGGTGTGTGTGTGTGTGTGTGTGCAGGGCGGAGGTCTGTTTTGACTATAAAGGTGGATGAGGTAGTGGTAGGTCATCGTCTCACACACATACACACACACACACACACACACACACACACACACACACACTCATACTCTTACTGGAGTTCATTTACAACCACCAGGGTATTACACGCACACACACACACACACACACACACACACACACACACACACGCACACACACACACAGCGGTCATCCGTCATCCGGACGCTGACATGACAGCTCTGTGGGGGGGGAGGGGGGGGGCGCCCACCATCTGGCAGGGAATTCTGGGAAGTCTGAGAGACCACCAGAGGAGGAGGAGGTTGGCGGCCATGTTTGACTTTGTTGTTGATGTTTTGGACCAATCACAAGCCCCCAGGAAGTGCTCTGGACTCTGAGGAAAATATTCCTAATGGCCAAACGGCGGTACTAGAACTTCTGTATCAGTCCGTGACGTCACCCGGCCCAGAAATACTTTTTCCCATTGACTAACATTTGGAAAGAGACGTTTGTAAATCAGCGGATAATTTAAAAAAAAACTAAATAAACTACCCAGTATGAACTATTTTAAAGCCCTTATTAGAATCATTAGGTCCTAAGAGTAAAAAGCAATAAAAGCCGAATCCAGATTTATTTTTTCTCTCTCCATGCATTCTACTGAGCCGAGAGCGGGTGATCGTGGGCGGGGCTTAATGACAGGAGGCGGGCTTAATGACAGGAGGCGGGACTTAATGGCGGGAGGCGGGGCTTAATGGGGAAACTCCACTGCGCTCTATGAGCTACATACGGGTACTTCTGCTCTCATGGCAAGGCATGATGGGTAATTTGTGAGGTTTTGGTCTCGAGAATCTCAGGCCATTTTGTCTTCATGCACCAATGAGCAGCTCTCATAGGAAAAAACAAGCCCCGCCTCCAACGCTGTATCCAGTTCTTATTATACATCCGTGGTCCAATCAGAGTGAGGGGGGTGTTTGAATGCCCACTTTCAAAAAACACGTCTCACATTTTAAAAAAACTGAACCGTTTCATTCTCTCCAAATCTGTCCCCGTTTAATGAGATGTCTTTCTTGAAAAATGTCTTCATTTTTCCTAAACTGTACTCTCTTTTTATAGAATATTGTTCTTTACTTCCAAACGCTCGCACTCCTATTGGCTAGCGCTCAAACACATTGTAGGCTAAGGGGCGGGAGATTAAGTTAATATGATAATGTTTCCTGTGTGAAACAACATATTTTCTGCAACTCCTACGAGTATTTACCAAAAACTAACAAGTGACAGTCAAATTAAATCACTTATTTACGTGTTTTTATTTGATGTTTTTGTGACGAAACATTTTATTTTTAGTAATTGTATTGAATGTGTGTGTTTTCTGTCCCTCAGCCCATCATTTACGAAGGTCAGGACAAAAACCCCGAGATGTGTCGCGTCCTCCTCACCCACGAGATCATGTGCAGGTAAGAAATGTTAAGGACTGTCTTTATACAGAGCTGCAGGATGTCATATTCTGTGTTGGTCCCTGAAGGCAGCATCTCCCTGGTCCAATGGGATTTCTCCGTGTCATTTTCAATTATTGCAGAAAAGATTCTCTGTGTCAAACAAACGTTTTTTACGTCACCGGCGCTAAGCTAAAGGAGGCTAATGTTAAGCTATAAAGGAACTACAGCACGGTCACATGACTTCACGTCACCACCGCTAAGCTAAAGGCGGCTAATGTTAAGCTATGAAGGAACTACAGCACGGTCACATGACTTCACGTCACCACCGCTAAGCTAAAGGAGGCTAATGTTGGGCTATAAAGGAACTACAGCACGGTCACATGACTTCACGTCACCACCGCTAAGCTAAAGGAGGCTAATGTTGGGCTATAAAGGAACTACAGCACGGTCACATGACTTCACATCACCACCGCTAAGCTAAAGGTGGCTAATGTTGGGCTATAAAGGAACTACAGCACGGTCACATGACTTCACGTCACCACCGCTAAGCTAAAGGTGGCTAATGTTGGGCTATAAAGAAACTACAGCACGGTCACATGACTTCACGTCACCACCGCTAAGCTAAAGGTGGCTAATGTTGGGGTATAAAGGAACTACAGCACGGTCACATGACTTCACGTCACTACCGCTAAGCTAAAGTCGGCTAATGTTGGGCTATAAAGGAACTACAGCACGGTCACATGACTTCACGTCACCACCGCTAAGCTAAAGGTGGCTAATGTTGGGTTATAAAGGAACTACAGCACGGTCACATGACTTCACGTCACTACCGCTAAGCTAAAGTCGGCTAATGTTGGGCTATAAAGGAACTACAGCACGGTCACATGACTTCACGTCACTACCGCTAAGCTAAAGGCGGCTAATGTTGGGCTATAAATGAAGTCAACGCTAGTATCATAAAAAACAAACACAGCCCTGTTGTTATCTACCCTCTGTTTGGGTGTATCTCTGTTTGGGTGTGTATGTGTGTGTGTATGTGTGTGTGTGTATGTGTGTGTGTGTGTGTATGTGTGTTTGTAAGAGTAAAAAAAGAGCAGCTGTTGGTGTGTCGTTGATCACACCAATCAACACGTTTCTCGGCTGTCGGCTGAGAGTTAATGGTTTTACTGGTTCATGTTCAGGAGTGAAGAAGAAGAACAAGTGTGTGTGTGTGTGTGTGTGTGTGTGTTTGTGTGTGTGTGTGTATGTTTGTGAGAGTAAAAAATAGAACACACACTACTGTAACACACACACTTGGAGCTGGAGAGTCTCTGAGCGTCTGTGTGTGTTTGAGCCACATGTTTACAGGAAAATACATTTTGGATCTGGTTTATAAACCAGTTTGAACATCAAGTAGAAAGCGTGTTTAAATGTGAATGAAAGTACAAAAACCCTCTGATTTACATTTGGAGTTAACTGGTTAAGATGTGAATTAGTTGGTGGAGTTAACTGGTTAAGATTTGCATCAGTTGGTGGAGTTAACTGGTTAAGATTTGCATCAGTTGGTGGAGTTAACTGGTTAAGATTTGCATCAGTTGGTGGAGTTAACTGGTTAAGATTTGCATCAGTTGGTGGAGTTAACTGGTTTGGATTTGCATCAGTTGATGGAGTTAACTGGTTTGGATTTGCATCAGTTGGTGGAGTTAACTGGTCTAGGTAAGCAGGAAGTGGACTGTTTTTGTACATTTAGTTTTTGTTAACTCGTGTGTTGAAGTGTTACAGCTCAGTTCTCTGTTCAGTGAGATATTACAGAAACGTACACCCCCCCTTATTCAACCTCATCTCCATAACGGCGTCTGTCTGTCTTCAGTCATTATGTGATGGAGTGGATTATTACCCAGCATCCCTGATGGCTGCTGTGTTTCCACTCACTAATGAGAGAGGGATCAGAGCCTCGGCGTCTCTCAGGTGGATCTTTAAGAAGTCCCCGACGGTTACCTGAAGAACTTCCTGTTACACCTTCACTTCTACAGAGTGCGGAGGAAATGTTCTGCTTTAAACTCAGTAACCTTTAAACACCAGCGGCTGTAGAGATACTGGTTACTGAGGTATCTTATCTGGGGTTCAGATTTACCTTAAAGTCCAAGATGAGAGGAAACCAGTTGCACTAAATGTTCAGATAAGGATTTAATAGTTTTCTACTTATCTTGGTTTTATACTTAAGATATCCCTTAAAAGAAGTTAAAGCGTTGCACAAAGGGGACTAAAAACAGCAAGACAATCTACTTCCAGTTTGTTTACAGACATGAAAACAACCTGATTTGTTTCCTCTCAACAATTTAGTTTAACCTGTTAAGCCCTGAGCCTATTTTTCAGGTCTCAGGCTCGAAAATGACATTCCCAGAACAAATGACCATATCTTCCCTTCTAAAAGGGGTAAATTAAAATCTTTTTTTATCAAAGCAAGGTTACGTCTGTGAGTTGGATGTAAAAGTGTCAGAATCAATAAAGATGTTTTTATTTTAAAGTAAATTCAGATTGAACACAGTAAAAAAATGTAAATGATAGTGTCCTTCCAAAAAAAAAAAATTACTTATAGTGAAAACCAGCCTTGAATGATGGGATGGTAGACTAAAAGCTTTAGGAATCCAAACTATAACATATAATAAGTACCCTGTATCAAGATTGATGCAAAACAAGTGACATTTGACCTTTTTAGAGAGATTTAGCAAAAAACCCACTTCTGGGGTCATTTGGGTGGATTTGACCTATCTCTGGCCCCCCTTGGTCGATTTTGATGATTGACATCTCTTTATAACCGCTAGAGCCAATGGAATCGAGGGGAGGTTCCACATACACACACACGTTACCAAATAAGGAGTGAGAGTGATGCGTAGCCAAAACCGTAAGCTGAAATTCACTCTGGTGGCTACCATTAGCAGCTAATTTTTATTCTCCGATTTTTACATAAAAATGGAATTATGGATTATCAATAATTTTTTCAAAGTGACAGACACATTGGATTAACCTATGGATTAACCCTCAGCAGCGTTTTTATCATTTTAATGCCATTGAACACGACTTTTGATCAGAATAACAGCTAAGGTGAGACGATCTCCCGTGTTTGCTCCGTAATGCTACGTGTTGTGATGTCTGTGTTTGCTTCCCCTGTCGCGAGTTCTGATCGCTCAGTGATGATACTATACCTATATAATCTGTGGATTCTCAGCTTTAATCGGATATCTTGTATGTGCAGTTACGATAAGTAATAAGGATATCTTTACCTTGAGTTCTGTGCCAAGTGCGTTAGAATCTTTTCGCTCAGGGGTCATTAAGACGCTTCTTATCAGACTTGTGTTTTGTTTTG
>CM062271.1:1939422-1941922 GCA_031216635.1 Dissostichus eleginoides | reverse complement strand
AGTTACAGTCAACAAGATGGAGGAATACCGGTTCAAAGCAGTATTCTGACATTAGTTCAGATTAAAATTACTAAAGTCTGTGTAAGCAATGAACATGACAGTCATATGTCTCTTTCTCTAGGGGCTGTGTCATCTGCCAATCTGAGGAACATAGCTATCATAACTTCAACACAGTGTCTCATGAGCGTCATCCATGTAGTCAGACATCCGGCTACGCACCCCTACGTAGGGCCTCTGTTATCACGTGCTACTCTGATACAGAAGGAACATTCAGTAGTTTCCCAACAGGTAGTCAATGGGCTATATTATATATGAAAAAGGACTGATTGACACCTTACAGCCAGGTTTAAATATAAACTACATTTCCCATCAGCCCTTGGGAAAGTTATATGAGGTTGTACCTGCGGTGTTTTATTTTGACGGTGGATTCTGAGTCACTAACAGCTGAGATTCTGCTCCAAAGTGTAACGTCTTCAATCCACGACTCAAACCAACAGGCACTGAATGTTCTTGGTATAATGTATATGTTGCAATGAGAGTTTTCTTATCGTCGATGTCAGGCATCTTACTGGTTTTTATTTAAACTCGTCACGTGTTTTCTGTTTTCAGGAGTTCAGATTATATTTTGCAGCTTTTAAAAACAAAAAACGTTGTATTTCTGCAGAAACAGAACGAGAGGTCGGAGGTTAGATCATCGTCCTGCTTTTAGAGTCCTGTTTACTTTGTGTGACCAAGAACAAGAATAACTACGAGTGTGTGTGTGTGTGTGTGCGTGTGTGTGTGTGCGTGTGTGTGCGTGTGAGTGTGTGAGTGTGTGTGTGTGTGTGCGTGTGTGACCCCTGCCTCTGTTTATTTTCCTCTCGAGAATAACGACAGCATGTTTTGTTTACAGTAGAAACAGAGATGGACGATGGAGCTTCTCTTTACTCTCTCAGACGTTTATATACATGTGTGTGTGTGTGCGTGCGTGTGTGTGCGTGCGTGTGTGCGTGTGTGTGCGTGTGTGTGTGTGCGTGCGTGTGTGCGTGCGTGTGTGCGTGTGTGTGTGTGCGTGTGTGTGTGCGTGCGTGTGTGTGCGTGTGTGTGCGTGTGTGTATTTCACTTCGTTTTGGGCCATTTATTGTCCGTTTCTTTGTTTATTCAAAGCTCTGCGTGCTTGAGAATTCCCCTAATACAAAGCTTGCAGGAACAGGAAGTAGTATTTAGAGTCAGGAGCTGTTGTTGCTGCACTGATGCTGCACTGATGCTGCACTGATGCTGCACTGATGCTGCACTGATGCTGATGTACAGCCTTTTTAATAGTCTAATCGTATTAATGTATCCTAATGAACATAGAGCTTCGTTAGACAAAGAGACACAGAACACCCACACATCGACTCTGGACGACAAACAGTGTCTTCTTCTAAACTCTGGTACAGACGTGAGACATAATCCATTAGATGTACAGTAGGGTCTCCAGAACATAGAAACCGCCGGATGCTAACCTGCATATGGTGGGACATTTGCACAATTAACATAAGCAGACAATAGTAAAGACATATCTTGGCTGATTCGAACCCTTTCTGAGTGGTTTTCGGGGTTATTGAGGACGCTGAATCCATTTCTGACATTTTTAGGATCATAAATGGCAGTTTTTTGTCGCCTAAAACTCTAAAATCTACCCAGAATTGATCATAATTAGTACAAATATGGCCACTTTCTGGTTAAAACTGACATTTATGATCCTAAAAATGTCAGAAATGGATTCAGCGTCCTCAATCACCTCCAAAAATCTCTCCTAAACTGTCCGAATCTGCCAAGTTATTGTTATACTATTGTCTGCATATGTTAAATAACGCAACTTCAATTAAATGTCAGTCTCTATCATCATCAGCAGCTTCAGTGTAGATGTGTCAATGACAAACTGAAGTCCTCCAGCAGAGCAACATGAATATATATAGGACAGAGAACTAATAAAATACAGTTTCTATGTGCTGGAGACCCTGATATCAACATGTCAGGGTCTATCTGGTGAGAGAGGAGACACCTTGAATATTAACGCAGGTAATAGAGAAAGATCTGACTGTGAGGGGAGTCCCTGAAGGCAGCAGGGTGGGAATCAGCTGTTCCCCACTTCCTGTTGACTCTTAATTGGATTGAGGAATTACATCACCACCTGCAGGCTCGTTAGGCGGCTCGCTGTCAACACCCCCCCTCCCAGCATGCACCTGACCCCCTCCAGGCAAATCAGCTCTCTCTCACACACACACACACACACACACACACACCACACACCACACACACACACACGCACACGCACACGCACACACGCACACACACACACACACACACACGCACCCACACACACACACACACCCACACACACACCACGCACACACACACACACACACACGCACCCACACACCCACACACGCACGCACACACACACACACACACACACACACACACACGCACCCACACACACACACACACACACACACACACGCACCCACACACACAC
>CM062271.1:1914422-1931922 GCA_031216635.1 Dissostichus eleginoides | reverse complement strand
GTGTGTGTGAGGGGGTGTGTGTGTGTGTCTGTGTGTCTGTGTGTGTGTGTGTGTGTGTGTGTGTATAATAATATATTATCATTTTAAAAACAAAATATTTCAAATTCATATCTTGTCTCATTTCTGGCAATAAGTAGATTTACAAAGTTTACAAAAAAGAGCCACGATTAGAGGAGTGTGTGTGTGTGTGTGAGTGTGTGTGTGTGTATATGTGTGTGTGTGTGTGTATGTGTGTGTGTATAGGCACCACTGGAGCCACAGTAACATCAGGGCCATGCTAAGCTACATTAAAGAGCAGTGCTAGGTCGCCATATGGGAGGCTACTGCTATCAAAGCTAATGGCTATGTTAGCTCAACACACACACACACACACACACACACACACACACACACACACACACACACACACACACACACACACACACACACACACCAGCTGGTGGAGGGAAAAGCCTTCGGTACAAAGGAATGTAATCAGAGGACAGGCAGACGTCTCTCTGTCTCTCTTTCTCTCTGTCTCTCTGTCTCTCTGTCTCTCTGTCTCTCTGTCTCTCTTTCTCTCTGTCTCTCTGTCTCTCTGTCTCTCTGTCTCACCTTTGGAAGAGCTCCGTTAGTTCAGTTTGGAAAAGAAATCTACATTTTGGAATGTTTATCTCTAGTCTTTTAATTTGGATTGTACAATGCCATGTCTTTTTATGCTGCTGCATTGCAAACATGTACTTCTTGTCTTATCTCACCTGTCTGTCTCTCTGTCTCTCTGTCTCTCTGTCTCTCTGTCTCACCTTTGGCAGAGTTAGATTAGATACATTTCGACATTGAAATTAAAATGGATGAAATCTGATTGGACGGATTATTGGAAATACAAAGATGTAGAATATTCCTTTCAGATCAAATATATCCCTTCATTAACAATATCATTATTATTGATAATGCTCTATAATAACGTGCGATTACGTATCTGCCACTACGGTTTTTTGCACTACTAAATACTGCTCGACACAGAGTCACAGAGTATTTGACCGTGATGTGACCGTCTGTGTGTCCTGTAGATATTTCATTTCTCTTGTCCCGGCTCTGTTAGGGTACAGTTTGATTATCATGCTGCTGTGTTTATTGTGTTTGTGTAACTTTCACTGATGAACTGCACAACAAGAGACATTTCATATCTTCATCCAGATGTTAAGAACCTCATGGTCCCTCGCAGTGTTTGTAACTCAGGATCATATCACCGTGTTTAGTCTGGAAAACTGTAAAAGTGTGCATTTCATTGTAAAGTTGTGTATATTTCGGGGGCTGTTGCAAAAACTAAGAAGCTTTTAAACATCAGGTTTAAAACTAAAAGAGCTTTACAGAAAAGAAACATAATTCAAGATTCTTTTGAGTTTTAATGAAGTTATTCATTTACATTTTTCAAGAGATGCTGATTTGAAAGCGGTGTTACCTAAAGATGTATTATTATAAATGCTTCTCTCTGGAAGTCTCGATCAGGTTTTATTCTCCACCTGTTGCATTTATGGAAAGACGGTCTCAAAATGTACCTGCCAATCTTTCCTCGACTGATGACATGTATCTTATTGATCCCAAATTGATCCGTTACGTACCAGCATGGTTTTATTCTAAATATCCCACGTCTATCAGAGAGGAAGTGCAGCTCAAACGTCTAGCTGTTCTTGTCTCTGTTCTGATCAGAAACAGAGATGGCGTCTGTATTCAGAAACTGTTTCTCCTTGATGTACCTGCCGACACGTACAACATGGAACAAGTGGTACAAATTAGAGTTAAATGAACTTTATTTACGTTAACGTGGTTTTTAAATACAAATATACCGTGTGCATTCAGACAGGAAGTGAAGCTCCACCTGACTTTTCTCCACGTAGTTTCTCTCTCTTTTGTTCTTGCATCTCTTTGTCTCTCTCTCTCTCTCTCTCTCTCTCTCTCTCTCTCTCTCTCTCTCTCTCTCGTCCCTCGACTCCCTCTCTCTCTCTCTCTCTTTCTCTCTCTGTCTCTCTCTCTCTCCTCTCTCTCTTTGTCTCTCTCTCTTTCTCTCTCTGTCTCTCCCTCTCTCTCTCTCTCTCTCTCTCTCTCTCTCTCTCTCTCTCTCTCTCTCTCTCTCTCTGTCTCTCTCTCTCTCTCTCTCTCTCTCGTCTCTCTCTCTCTGTCTCTCTCTCTCTCTCTCTCTCTCGTCCCTCGGCTCCCTCTCTCCGCCTGCAGCCTGAAGATGAGACTGAAAATTAATTTGGGGGTTTCATTAGATCCACTTTTTGGCCCATTTCCCCGGGTTTGGTCCCCGAGCAAGCACACACATACACACACACACACACACACACACACACACACACACACACACACACACACACACACACACACACACACATACACACACAAACACACACGCACACACACATACACACACTACACACATAACACACACACAAACACACACATACACACACACACACACACACACACATACATGCTGCATTCTGTCCATTTCAGCTCTGGATGGGAACGAGGAGGAGGAAAAAAGAGCTAAATTACAAAAGAACAGCGTGTGTGTGTGTTTCAGTGTGTGTGTGTGTGTGTGTGTCGGTGTGTGTGTGTTTCAGTGTGTGTGTGTGTGTGTTTGTGTGTGTGTGTCGGTGTGTGTGTGTGTGTGGGAGAGAGAGTGTGTGTGTGTGTTGTGTGTGTGTGTGTCGGTGTGTGTGTGTGTGTGTGTGTGTGTGGGAGAGAGTGTGTGTGTGTGTGTGTGTGTGTGTGTGTGTGTGGGGGAGAGAGTGTGTGTGTGTGTGATGTTGTATTTTAATGATCAGTGCCAGGATGCCCCGAGGAATCATCAATACTTCTGTCTCCAAATGAAGTTATGTGTATCTGCGTTTTTCACACACACACACACACAACACACACACACACACACACCACACACACACAACACACGCACACGCACAACGCACACGCACACACACACACACAGGTGTTTTGATGCCGTCGGAAATAATAAAATGAGAACGAGTTGAATGCTGGAAGAAGTGTTTAGATTTATATTAAATATTGTATATTTTACTGCATAATAATTAGTGGTAATACTACGATGAAGTACTCGTATCAACACCAACAAATACCAAAAAGTATAACTACTACTTCTGAAGAACACAGTGACATCACTATGGAACACCAGGTCGACCAATCACAGCAGAGCGGGCCAAAGAACAAAAATATTACATTTTCTCTCTGAGATCAAACCTCCAAAAAAAGGTTGTTACTGCTGACCTTCACACACACACACACACACACACACACCACACACACACACACACACACACACACACACACACACACACACACACACACACACTCTATCTAGTTCCTTTTACCTCTGGTTCAATATTGGTCCAATCTCACTCCTGTCACCTCCTCCAGCTTTTTTCTCCTCAAAGAGTGAATTTTATTTTAGGAGAAATCTTCGGCCCCCTCACCTCCTCACCTCCTTTCCTCCCTCCTCCCCTCCTATCCTCACCTCCTCAGGTAGATTGAGTTTTCAAGGTGAACGTCCCATTACAGGTGAAGGCTGACAAATTAATTTGGTGGCTACATTGTTGCTGTAGGTGTGTGTGTGTGTGTGCGTGTGTGTGTGTGCGTGCGTGCGTGCGTGTGTGTGTGCGTGTGTGTGTGTATGTGTGTGTGTGTGTGTGTAGTGAGCTGCTGTCACTTTGAGCAATGGGCTGCAGTCACAGAGCAGATGGAGGGAATGAACAGAACATTAGCTAATTACTTATGCAAATCAGCTGCACCTTAACTTAAACAGGAGGAGAGTGTTAGCTAATGCTAACCCACACACACACACACACACACACACACACACACACACACACACACACACACACACACACACACACACACACTGAGAGACAATATTAGCTCACCTCGGTCTCCTCAACTTTCTTTATCAGGTGGAGTGAAGACGTCTCCGAGGTCTCACTGAAACACAGTTTATATTCAAATCTGCCATCAGTTCAGATCCATGTTCTTTACGTGTTCAAACACTAATGGAAACTGAGTTGGTTTCTGATTCCTGATTATATATTTGAGAGGGTGGTCTTTGTGTGTTTTAAAGATCGTTACAGCCCAATTTAAACTTTGAGCTGCTGACTGAGAACCTGCTCTGCCAAACACACACACACACACACACACACACACACACACACACACACACACACACCACACACACACACACACACACACACATTATTCAGACCCTCCCCATCTAGACTTCCCAGAGACAGCTGGACACTAAATGTTTATGGCTAAAGTACGGGAAGCAAGAAGGGACATTTCTGCTTTAAATGCACAAACAGGTTTTATAGTTTAACACACTGACCACAGAACACTGAGAACACACACTCATACACACACTCATACACACACTTATACACACACTCATACACACACTCATACACCTATATACACACAATTATCCCCTCACTTAAAGAGACACCGATACACACACTAATACAAACACTTATACACACACTTATACACACTTATACACACACTTATACACCTTTATACACACACGTATACACCTTTATACACACACATATACCCAAACTTATACACACTTTTAAATATCTAAATATCCAACTACATCCCAGCGACTAATACCGATCATTTTGTCTGCACACCTGAGGGTGAGGGAAGGTGACTAAAGCTAACTGTCCCCATTGAACCTACTGCGTTTTATCGTCCGTTGGTAACTGATCCTAGTTTCTGAATACAGAGCTGCAGGGTTTAGGGTTTCTGTGTTGGTCCCTGAAGGCAGCATCTCCCTGCTCCAATGGGATGTCTAGAAAATAATCTCTGTGTCCAAAAAACACCTTTAGTTTTGTAACAACCTCAGTTTTTAAATCAGAATCAGAACAGGTTTATTTCCAGGTAGGTCCACACGTTCGAGGGATTTGACTCGGAGTCGTGGTGCAGACATAAAAGTAAAACAAACACTAAAAACACAGATAGAAAACTATTTTAAGAAAACTTTAATAACATGAAATAATATAGAAAAATATAGCAGTGATTACATTGCAAACCCACCAGTGGGGTATTTACTGACATATCTTATGTGGTAGAATCCTATTTAACCCTAACAACCAAAAACTCATTCAGTAAACCATTGACCTCCAAACCAGGGGGACAGGAGGATGAAGTGCTGACTCATACCCGGGGTTTAAGGACTCATTCCTGCAATACACGTCATCCGGAATATATAAACATCATCACAACAGTTATATAAAGTACCTGCAACAACAACAACAACAACAGATCACAGGGTTACGTGTGTGTGTGTGTGTGTTTGTGTGTGCGTGTGTGTGTGTATGTGTGTGTGTGTGTGTCCTCCCAGCACGCACTGCTCTCTCCCCTGGCTCAGGCTTAGTGTTGGTACGTGGCCGTCTTCTTAATCACGCCTCGCTAATCCAACCTGTCAACCCCAGACCTGGTGATGCGTTTCAAGACCCCCCCCATCCCTCGGTCACCCTCTAATTAGCTCTCAGGCCCCGTCCCAATGCATGCTGGGAAAAAAAAAAAAAAAACTTGAGTGAAGGAAACGAAGAGAGTTCCTCTAGAGGCTCCGGTAAAAAAAACACCGAGCCGGGGGCGCCGGGCCACCTATATGCAGGTGTGTGTGAGTGTGTGTGTGTGAGTGTGTGTGAGCATTGATCCATCGATCGGTGCTTCTCTGTTATTACTGCTGTGGCTGTTTAGCCGTCAGTCATTAATTAAGCACTCACACTGTTAGCTCTGTGCAGCTGTCAGTCACACACACACCACACACACACACACACACCACACACACACACACATACACACACACACACACACACACACACACACACACACACACTGAAGCCTCTTTAACAGGATTGAAAGGTTTTATATTCTGTCAAAGCTAAAGTACTTTATATATAATCTATTTATTGGACTTAAAAATATAAAACACAACATTAATTACAGATGAAAAGCAGTTCTTAAGACGTTGATTTGTGATTTGAACATGGGGAGATCGGGGCAGTCACCGATATGTGTGTGTGCCGATGTGCGTGTTCTGATGTGTTTGTGCCGATGTGTGTGTGCCGATGTGTGTGTGCTGATGTGTGTGTGCCGATGTGTGTGTGCAGATGTGTGTGTGCCGATGTGCGTGTTCTGATGTGTGTGTTCTGATGTGTGTGTGTTCTGATGTGTGTGTGCTGATGTGTGTGTGCTGATGTGTGTGTGCTGATGTGTGTGAGCCGATGTGTGTGTGCCGATGTGCGTGTTCTGATGTGTGTGTTCTGATGTGTGTGTGCTGATGTGTGTGTGCTGATGTGTGTGTTCTGATGTGTGTGTGCTGATGTGTGTATTCTGATGTGTGTGTGTTCTGATGTGTGTGTTCTGATGTGTGTGTGCTGATGTGTGTGTGTGATGTGTGTGTGCTGATGTGGTGTGCCGATGTGCGTGTTCTGATGTGTGTGTGCTGATGTGTGTGTGCCGATGTGTGTGTGCCGATGTGCGTGTTCTGATGTGTGTGTTGATGTGTGTGTTCTGATGTGTGTGTGCTGATGTGTGTGTTCTGATGTGTGTGTGCTGATGTGTGTGTTCTGATGTGTGTGTGCTGATGTGTGTGTTCTGATGTGTGTGTGCTGATGTGCGTGTTCTGATGTGTGTGTGCTGATGTGCGTGTTCTGATGTGTGTGTGCTGATGTGTGTGTTCTGATGTGTGTGTGCCGATGTGCTGTGTGTTCTGATGTGTGTGCCGATGTGTGTGTGAAGTGTTTTCATGTCGGTTGAAGCTCTTCTAATCAAACACATCTGCTGCTGAAATCATAATATAATTACAGTCTTTTCTGAGATGTCTGCTCACACTCCATCTCCACCAGAAGCAGGAACTCTCCTCCTGCAGCTGTTTCTGGGGACGAGTGTGAGCGTGGCACCGTGTGCAGAGACCACCTCAGGTCACCTGCTCAGGAATAGTTTGTTACTTTGGAAGTCAGGTTGATGGTTAGCTTAGCTTAGCATAAAGACTGGAAACGGAGGGAAACTGTTAGCATGTTTTTGGTGGATTTCCGTCACGTTGCCATCGTGCAGCACGTTGAATCTGTTTATCTCTTTACGACTTCATGATGAGCAGCTTCCGGTGTGACATGTGTTTCTGTACACCACACACACACACACACACACACGGAGAGGAAGTGCATGCTGGGAGTTTCTCTTGGGAAAGTCTTCTCGTCCAGCTGAGTGCAGATGTTTCTCCGACCTCCTCACCTCCACACACACATCAGCACACACACATCAGCACACATCATCTGTATTATCTGTAAACACACAGATCATGTGATGTAGAGAAAATATTTCACAGTCGATAAAAAGCAAGTTTTGGGTGAAATAACAGAAATACCAGCCCTTTGATGTTCCTTCATCAATTGACCATAAGAGCTGAAGAGGAAGGACATGACGAAGAGTCTCGGATAAAGTTAGTTTAAATTATGTCTCACATTTTTCCAACGTGAATTATTTTGTATTTATATATTTTTCGACAAATTATCAATA
Organism: Dissostichus eleginoides; assembly: GCA_031216635.1. Classification (NCBI taxonomy): domain Eukaryota; kingdom Metazoa; phylum Chordata; class Actinopteri; order Perciformes; family Nototheniidae; genus Dissostichus; species Dissostichus eleginoides. Next base: position 1,924,347 of record CM062271.1, on the reverse strand, counting down.
ATATTTTTATTTTAGAATCCTCCCCATGTTTCCTCCTCTTCTTGTCTCCTTACCCGAACGTCTTCTTTCCTTTCTTCCATTATTCCTCTACTTTCTTGTTTCCTCTCCTCTCTTGTTTCCTCCTCTCTCTCTGTTTCCTCTCCTCTTTTTTCCTCTCCTCTCTTGTTTCCTCTCCTCTCTTGTTTTCCTGTCCTCTCTTGCTTCCTCTCCTCTCTTGCTTCCTCTCCTCTCCTTGTTTCCTCTCCTCTCTTGTTTCTTCTCCTCTCCTTGTTTCCTCTCCTCTCCTTTTCCCTCTCCTTGTCTCCTCTCCTCTCTTGTTTCTTCTCCATGTTTCCTCTCCTCTCCTTGTTTCCTCACCTCTCCTTTTTCCTCTCCTTGTTTCCTCTCCTCTCTTTAAGTTAAGTCACATTTTCTAAACATCTAAAACAGACAATCCTCCTGTTTTTTTTGCTTCTCGCGCTCGGCCTCATCGACAGATTTGATTGGCTGCAGGAACAGCAGCAATGAATTATGGGATATCATTGATGGGGGGGGGGGGTAACAGAGATAACAGAGAGTTAATGAGCCGCAGCTTTTATTGGATCTCACTGTGTAACAAAGAGGAAGCAATCATTGACACACACACACACACACACACACACACACACACACACACACACACACACAGACAGATTTCCTGCTTCTTAGACTCAACATTATTTATATCTGAGGCTCGGCTGGACGTCATTAAAGACGTCATTAACGTCACAAATACCTTTTTACTTTTGACTGAAAATACGTATTTTATTCATTTAAATTCCTTCAATTTGATTATTTTTTCTCGTCAGTATTTGGCTACTATACCTGACAATGTCTGCAGTGTGTGTGTGTGTGTGAGTGTGTGTGTGTGTGTGAGTGTGTGTGTGAGTGTGTGTGTGAGTGTGTGTGAGTGTGTGTGTGAGTGTGAGTGTGTGTGTGAGTGTCAGTGTGTGTGAGTGTGTGTGGGTGTGTGTGAGTGTGTGTGTGTGTGTGTGCAGGTGAGGGTGTTGGAGGTGCGTTTGTTTCCCGCTGCCTCACACCCCTGACCTGTGTTTGTTTGTGCTGACGCTGCAGAGCCACTGCTGGCAGACAAACGAGCGTGAAAACACACACACACACACACACACGCACGCACGCACACACGCACGCACGCACGCACGCACGCAGGCAGGCACACACACACACACACACACACACACACACACACACACACACACATCAGAGCCTGAACAGGAAACAGGAAGAGTCTCACCTGAAGAGTCGTGGTGCGTTTGTGGAGTTAAATGAAGAGTTGGAAAAAGTACTCAGATCTTGTACTTGAGTAAAAGTAGAAGTACTCAGATCTTGTACTTGAGTTAAAGTAGAAGTACTCAGATCTTGAGTAAAAGTAGAAGTACTCAGATCTTGTACTTGAGTTAAAGTAGAAGTACTCTGATCTTGTAGTAAAAGTAGAAGTACTCAGATCTTGTACTTGAGTTAAAGTAGAAGTACTCTGATCTTGTAGTAAAAGTAGAAGTACTCAGATCTTGTACTTGAGTTAAAGTAGAAGTACTCAGATCTTGTAGTAAAAGTAGAAGTACACGGGTCTTGTATTAAAAGTAGAAGTACACGGGTCTTGTATTAAAAGTAGAAGTACACGGGTCTTGTATTAAAAGTAGAAGTACACGGGTCTTGTACTTGCTCATATGGCTGTGGGTTATAAATAAAAACGATGCGCATACATTAGCATTCCTGATTAGCCTCCTCCCGTTTAATATGCTAATCTGAGAGACATTAGGCACACCTTCTGCTCCCAGAATGCATCTGACCAGACTTCCTGTTTAATTAATGAACGGCTGCTAATCTCATTAAACACGGTGAGGCGTTCAGAGGCCGGGGCGCAGCGTAGGAGAACACAGCGCTGAGGGGGGGTAAATGGACTTCATTTCCCAGCATGCATTGTTTCAGCGCTGACTGTTTCTCTCCATCCTTCTCATGGAGCTTTTCGTCAACACTTACACTCATCAGATGCTGATTTCCTAAATAAAAGCGTCACATCAGTGTGTTGTGTGTTCAATAATGGAGTGTTACAGTGTGTGTGTGTGTGTGTGTGTGTGTGTGTGTGGTTGGTGTGTGTGTGTGTGTTTGTGTGTTGGAGTGTGTGTGTGTGTGTGTTTGTGTGTTGGAGTGTGTGAAAGAAACTCTGAAACAATAACACTATATTGGATGCTCTGCTGAGGTTTGGAGCAGATCTAGTTCAAAGACACACACACACACACTGACAGAGACACACACACACACACACACACACACACACACACACACACACACACACACACACACACACACACACACACACACACACACACACACACACACACACACACACACACACACACACACACACACACACACACACACACACACACACACACACACACACACACACACAGCCCAGAATCCCCCGGGTGAAAGCGGAGCAGATTTTTGGAGGAAATCTGGTGTTTCTGTTTCTCTGCAGAAATCACAGAGGACTCACTGACTTGATTATTAAAACACATTTCTGACACACACACGAAACAAACATCGTGTCGACATTAGCGTGAAAAACACAACGTCAACAATGATTATCCAGAACAGGAAGCTCTCTTTATTTGGTGTGTAAAGGAACGTGTGTGTGTGTGTGTGTGTGTGTGTGTGTGTGGGTGTGTGGTGTGTGTGTTTGTGGTGTGTGTGTGTGTGTGTGGTGTGTGTGTGTGTGTGTGTGGTGTGTGTGTGTGTGGTGTGTGTGTGTGTGGTGTGTGTGGTGTGTGTGGTGTGTGTGTGTGGTGTGTGTGTGTGTGTGTGTGTGTGGTGTGTGTGTGTGTGGTGTGTGTGTGTGTGGTGTGTGTGTGTGTGTGTGTGTGTGTGTGGTGTGTGTGTGTGTGGTGTGTGTGTGTGTGGTGTGTGTGTGTGTGTGTGTGTGTGTGTGTGTGTGTGTGTGTTTCCGCGCACATGAAGCACGTTTCTGAAGGACGAATAAATAGACAAATGCATGTCAAACTAAAATAAACGTAACGATGCTTTGCTGGACGTGTTGTCAGACTTCAGAAAAACAGCTCATCTGTTTATCTTCTCATTTATAAATGAACGTCTGCTGCGACTTCAGGAGGACCAATCACATCCAAGAGATTGATTATTGATCAAGATAAACATATTTAAAAATGTCTTAAAGCCTAAAATCTCAATGTCTCTGCGTCCTCTAAAGGTGCACACACTTCAGTAAGTTCAGGTGCATCGGTGCCCTTACCACAGGTATCAGTCCTCATCCTCACCGCAGCACCAAGCGTGGATTCATCCGCCGCTGAAAATAGTCCCGACACTGAACTGGTGGTGTTACATCTTTTACTGAAGGACGGCATCTGACTGCTTCCTCTGACTTTAAAACTTTCATTCCTGATTCAGAAAAAAGAGAGTATTAGAGGCTCCAAGGTCAGACAGATGGCCGGCAGCGTCACCTTGCTGCTGCCGCCCGCCCACACACACACACACACACACACACACACACACACACACACACACACACACACACACACACACTGGGCCAGACAGATGGAGAGGAGAACCTGCTGGAAAAAAAATAAAAAAACATTTTCCATGAGATGTTTGTGCCAATTAGGTGTAATTTCTCTTTGCTCGCTCTATAGGGTGTGTGTGTGTGTGTGTGTGTGTGGCCGCAGCGTCCGACGTGTTTTTGCTGTTGACGCCGACTTCAAAGCCGAGTAAATTACATTTACTTTGTAATGCTTGCATCATTATTCCTCCTCTTTATCAGCAGCAATCAGTGTGTGTGTGTGTGTGTGTGTGTGTGTGTGTGTGTGGACCATATCAAACAGTATCATTACCAGCTGTGGTTATCAGTATTCTTTACTTCGTGGAGATCGATCTGTGTTCAAATCAAAGAACATAAAAAAACAGCAATTAACAAAATAAATGTGATAAAAATAATTAGTCCAACGTTGCTCAAAGAAAAATATCTAAACACGTGAAAACAAGTCTTTTAAACTCCTTCACTTCATTTGATAACATCTAAATAAATACACACAACAAATACTTGTAATACTATATATATATTATTATATTAGCAGCCATTGACTTCCATTCATGTCCGCTTTGAGGCATTACAATTCATGATCTTTAAATAGAAGATAATGAGCCTGTTTCAATCCAATCCAAAGTGCAGAGTGTTAACATGTCACTCGGGGGTTTTCCTGCAGCTCCTCGTTATTTATTTATTGGAGTTTCCTTTCGAGTCGACAAACAACAACATCTATTTATTGTTATTTATGTTCAGTATTTCCTTAAAGGTTAGAGTGAGACGAGCAGACTTTGAGATGTTTGGCCTCACACACACACACTCACACACACACTCACATACTTCCTTTACTCTGAAACATTTGAAACGTTGACTTTAATTAAATGTATTTTGTCACAGATTTCACATTAAAGTCTTAGTTTGGTTGAAAGCAATAATATTAAGTTGAACCTAATATATATTTTTAAAGTCAACGTTTAAGTTTTTTCAGTTTGTGCAGTACACGTCTTATTATGTGTTTTTCCTGTTTAAGCGCAACTACTTAGCATTTTGCACCAGCTTGACCAACCTTATCAAAGACACTGTTTTAAAGCTTGTAAATGAACTGTAATGAAGTTATGAAATAACTATTTAGATTAACTATATTTATGACATGGCTTAGTTGAATACTCGATTCTGGTCAATTCAGAACACGTGACACGTTGTTAATCCAGTAGTACAGACCGCTGTCAAGGACTTATTGACCGTTGTTAAGGACGCTCACATCTGCAGAAAGAAGTCCGGTCGATTGAACTGAATACAGTTTGGAACTGGGACAAGGAAACAGCGGAGAAGTAACGGGGCAGAAACCCTCCTTTTTACGCAGCGGTCCAGACATAGACATCAAACGGCGACACATATTCAGTGTGCAGTTCCTTTGGCATCAGGGCAGGGGTCTCTAGATACTTCCCAAGCTTTGACATCATGGATTGTGCTACTTTTAAAGCAAGCAACGATGTTTTCAAATCTGTAATCAAAAAGCTCCGCACAAACGCTATCGAAGCAGTTCCTGCCGTTGCTAAGGAGGATCAAGAAAGAGAAAGTAAAAGAGGGTAAAAGACGGAGCGCTGGACGTCAGATAAATGACCAGAAGAAGGCAGAGAGGAAGTAAACACTAACAGGAGCGCACGTTGTGGGCTCTGCAGAGTTTAGGGACTTGTTAGTGGATCAGAAACTGTGAACAGAGTTGGACAGTGCTGCCGTAAAGTTGTTGTTGTCGCAGTTCCAGCCGTTGGTGCGTTGGTTTCTTAGCGGAAGAAATACGATCATTTTTAAGTCAATAAAATCATTTCAATTAATATTGGGAGTCGAGTTGTTAGTTAGTTTAGTATCTGGCCGTGTGATAAGCGGGATAATGTGCGGCGACTTGGTCATTATGGGGAAAAGAACACCCTGATGAGCCTGTCGGGTGTTCTTTTCCCCATAATGAGCGCCTCGCTGCACATTATCCCTTACGTGATTAGTCTATCCAGAATACGTATATTTGAGAGTTTAGAGCGACGTGTGGAGCTGCTTAAAAAGACAGAAAAAGCCAAGCATTTGCTCATGTAATGTTAGTAAGTTAGGTAGATAAATAGCGAACGTTAGCTAGCTTGATTTACTTTATTTACAGATTGATAAATAGCGTTTCCGAGCTGATAAAATGTCCTCATATGAGATTGTGTTGTCATCCTGCAGTCACTACAGTTTCCAACACTTTAAATATTTAAACTTAAAGAAAAGCATCAAAATGTAATGTGCTGGAGAAATTCCACTCGATTAAGACCAAAAATAGCATTTATTACCACAGTTTGACAAAGTGAGAGCTAATGTAAATAGCCGCAGAATGTTTCAGATTTCAGTTTCTTAAAGAGATCCTGATAAAACGGTTAAAAAGTGTAGAAGAAGAAGTGTTTTCTGTGATTTAACGTCCTGTCTGAGTGCTTCTTAAAGATTAATTTAACAAGGAGCAGTAAATAGTTAATCGTTCATCATCATTTAATTATTGCTCCACATCCAGACAGACGCTAATTAATGTTTTACTTTCTGTATCTGAGTCACATCGTTACTTAAAGGGCCAGCGCTCCATTTATCACACTGAGAACTGCTTCAGTATGAATCCTGCAGACGTCATAATATCGCTGATATTTACAGTTTCTGATGTTTTGAACTCGTTCCAGACATCAGTTTCTGGACAGAATAAAAATGTCAGTAAGTTAAGTTACATCACATTTAAATGAACAATATGGTCCGTTTGAAATAAGAAACAGCCCACTCTTAGTCTTAAACATTACATCCACTGCCAGTCATATTATGTCCCTATCTTTATTACTTCTACTACTGCAACTAAAACTACATTTACTACTACTTTAAGAACGTCTACTTCTACTGCTAACACTTATAGCACAATAGTTCAGATGAAATAAATAATTATGTTATCAGGGTTTTGGCTGCACAGGTAACGGGGGCGCAAAATGCAGATTTTCCCCGTAAAATGTTAAAGTGATGCCAGAAAACAATATTTATCCTCCTCAAAAAACTGTATAATTCCTCCAGAAATCTGAGTATCAAACAGAGCGTCAGACGGAGAGACGGCTCTGTTTTTACGGAGCTCCGACGTCACGTAGTTGTTCACGTCAGGAGACATCTTGTTTACGTCAGGAGACATCTTGTTTACGTCAGGAGACATCTTGTTTACGTCAGGAGACATCTTGTTCACGTCAGGAGACATCTTGTTTACGTCAGGAGACATCTTGTTTACGTCAGGAGACATCTTGTTTACGTCAGGAGACATCTTGTTCACGTCAGGAGACATCTTGTTTACGTCACGTTGTTGTTTACGCCAGGAGACATCTTGTTTACGTCAGGAGACATCTTGTTTACGTCAGGAGACATCTTGTTTACGTCAGGAGACATCTTGTTCACGTCAGGAGACATCTTGTTTACATCAGGAGACATCTTGTTTACGCGGTCATGTTGTTGTTGATATATCTTATAAACCATATCAGAGACACAGTACTCATACTATACTTTCCAGAGAAATACCTGGTTAAGGACGTGACTATTACCTGGAAATATTAAAGAAATAGATACCTTTCATCGTCCCACAGAGGGGAAATGTACATTTACAAATAGCCTGGAAACAGCCTGGAATAGCAGCACAAAACAAGTCTGGAGACGACGAGTAACACATTCAGAACAACCTTAAAAAGATGTCTGGAAACAACTCAACGCTGACTGAAAGAAAGTCGAAAAGCCAACGTGTCAAAAGCCTGGAATGCGTCAAGAAAAATTCTAGAAATCCACCTTGTAAAGCTGCCTGGAAACAGCCTGAAGAAGCCTTAAAAAGTCTAAAAACAACCTGGAAACAGCCTGGAAACTGCCTGGAAAAGCTGAAGAAAACGTAAGCCTGGAAACAACATAACAAAGCAGTCTGGAAAAGTCTTGAAACCTAAAAACAACCGGGTAGAGAGTCTTAAAAAGCCGTGAATTGTTTGTTTTGAGGCAGCTGTAGGAGAAGCAGTGGAATCAAGTTTTAGAGAAACCAAAGTTGAAAAACTAAATCTGCACTTTATAAATTAATCGTTAAAGGGGACCTATCATGCAAAATGCACTTTGTGATGTCTTTTATACATAAGTATGTGTCCCCGGTGCGTCGGGGAACTCACGCAGCGTCAGAAAATACAACCCTCTCTCTTTTCCTCCGTACCCAAATCTTTTAAAAACGGGTGTACAACGAGCGGATACAGATTCCATCCGCTGTGACGTAATAGCGGCGGCAGACCCACAGAAAGTTGCTATCAGAAACAATGCCTGACGTGTTTTGGACGTCTTTGTTTACATTAGCAAGCCTCGCTAACACTCAGAGCTAACCTGTACTGGAGAGCACGTGTTTAAAAAGCAGGAAATAAAAAAAGAACTCCCCTTGTGATAAACCTGCAAGAGAGAAAGCCTTTGAGCTCCATACTGTTTCAGAAATAATCCTTGACGTGGTTTAAACAGGATGGCGTTTTATCAAAACCGAATTTAACTTTATCTCCGGTAGAATTCTGATCAGGCATTAGCTCCGCCTCCTCTTCTTTTTTTTTTTCAAGCTAAGGACCCAAGATCCGCGTTTCTCTAACAGGGCTTCAAAAGAGGGGTTAGAGCAGTAAGAGGCATGGCTGCAACGGGGGGTCTGTTTGGGATTTAGAAAAAGAGACGTCACAGACATGTTTGATATAGGTCTGGCCCTACAGTTTGTTATTCAAATACAGCATGATAGGTCCACTTTAAAGTTTATTCCTCGTTCGACTCCAGCTCGGTTTGGTACTTAGTGATTTTTTGTACATTCAAACGTTTAATAAAACATATAAGCCCGGACAGCTGCAGATAATTAAACTCTTACACGTCTTTGAAAGTGTAAAATGTCTTTTAGAATTTAATATAAATCGCTGTTGTTGCCCCTGGAAATCCTGCAAGGCTGCCTGGAGTTCCTGGAGCCACCAATTATTTTGCATATTTAATAAGAAGGAAGAATAACGTGTAAAAGTGTTTTTACTCATTTAGAGGTGATGTTCCCCCAACCTGAGCTCACTGCTTCCAGGTCGTTCCCTTGCTGTTTCCAGGTCGTTCCCTTGCTGCTTCCAGGTCGTTCCCTTGCTGTTTCCAGGTCGTTCCCTTGCTGTTTCCAGGTCGTTCCCTTGCTGTTTCCAGGCTCTTTGTGGACTCTTTTCAAGGCGGTTTTAATGCATCTCTACAGGGTCGTTTTCCAGGCTGTCTCCAGGCTTTTTAAAACTTTCTTCAAGGTTTCAAGACTTTTCTTGACTGCTTGAATATGTTGTTTCTAGGCTGTAGTTTTCTTCAGTTTTACCAGGCTATTTCAAGGTGGTTTCAAGGTTGTTTCCAGACTTTTTAAGGCTTCTTCAGAGTGTTTCCAGGCAGCTTCACAAGGTGGATTTCTAGAATGCTTCTTGACTATTTCCAGGCTCTTTAACACGTCTGTTTTTAGAGAATTTCAAGGATTCTTTCTGGCTGTTTCCAGGTCTTTTACCAGGTTGTTTCCAGGTCTTTATTAGACTGTGTCCATGCTGCTCTAGTTGGGTGTTTCAAAACTATTCAAGGTTGTTTCCAGGCTGTTTCTAGACTGCTTTCCTAGGTGATCTTCAGACTCTTTACACTGTTTCCAGGCTGTAGTTTCCTGTAGCTTTATCTAGCCTTTTCCAGGTTGCTCTCTAGCTGTTTCCAGGTTGTTTTCCAGGTTGCTCTCTAGCTGTTTCCAGGTTGTTTTCCAGGTTGTTCTCTAGCTGTTTCCAGACTTTTATCCAGGCTGTTTCCAGGTTGTTCCCTAGCTATTTCCAGGCTCATTACCAGGTTGTTTCCAGACAAATGTTATTCTGTTTCCAGGCTGTTTCCAGGCTGTTTCCAGGCAGCTTTACAAGGTTGTTTTTTAGGTTATTTTCATGATATTTAGACTGTTTCAAGACTGTACTTTTCTGCAGCTTAATCCGGCTTTTCCAGGCCTTTTCCAGGCCTTTTCCAGGCCTTTTCCAGGCTGTTTCTTGACTGCTTTACTTGGTAATCTTCAGACTCTTTAGACTGTTTCAAGGCTGTAGTTTCCTGTATATTTATCTAGCTGTTTCCAGGTTGTTCCATAGCTGTTTCAAGGTTGTTTCCTATCCTTCCAGGCAGCTTTACAAGGTTTTTTTTAGGTTCTTGTCATGCTGTTTAGACTGTTTCCAGACTGTTTCCAGGCTGTTTCCAGGCTGTTTCCAGGCTGTTTCCAGGCTGTTTCCAGGCTGTAGTTTTCTGTAGCTTCTCCAGGCTTCTCCAGGTTGTTTCCAGGCTGTATTCCCA
>CM062271.1:1891922-1909422 GCA_031216635.1 Dissostichus eleginoides | reverse complement strand
TATAAGATTCAACAAAAACACACAATGTCAAAAATTAAGATTCAATGTATATAAAAATCCGTGAAATATTCCCCTTAAGGAATCCCTATAGAAACACCTTAATGACATCCCCAGTTTTAAGGGGAAATTTAAGGGTAAACATGTTGTGTGTTTTACACATTTTTATTATTATATATTATTATATAAGCTAAACAAAATCTCAAAAACAAATATTGTATATTATAATGCATGAAATATTCCCCTTAAGGAAACACCTTAATGACATCATTATTACGTTTTAAGGGGAAATGTAAGGGTAATTATGTACATTGTACTTTTTTATTATTTATTATTTGAGCTACAAAAAAACTGAAAAGCAGAAATAGTCCATGAAATATTTCCCCTTAAGGAATCCCTATAGAAACACCTTAATGACTTCATTATTAATGCAGTTTTAAGTGGAAATGTAAGTGTTTAAAATCAGTGTCAGTGTGCTGATCTCCCGCCGTGTGTTTTTTAAATACACAGTTTCCTTTATATTAAAGTGGAAATCAATGCCCCCCCCCTCCCATTGTTTCCCAGCATGCCTTGCAGCGGGGGTTATCCCCTGGTTAATGTGACATGTCTGCGACCTTGGCTTGTTAACGGCTCGGATTATTATTGTGATAATGTGGCGATTAAAATGACTTTGTGAGGGGGTTATAGTCCAAGAGATGGATGTCACAGATTACAAGACGGTGCATTAACCCCCCCTTTAGTTTTATGACCCCCCCCCCCATTGATATCACAATCAATACTTCGCCTGAACGTCGGCGTAAATCAGACAGAGATTCAAAGATTCAAAGGTTTTATTGTCAGATGCTCAGCAGCTACAGTGTAGAAATGGCAATGACATTCTATCAGTGTGTGTGTGTGTGTGGTGTGTGTTTGTGTATGTGAGTCTGTGTCTGTGTGTGTTTGTGTGGTGTGTGTGTGTGGTGTGTGTGTGTGTGTGTGAGTGTGTGTGTATGTGTGTGTGGGATTGTTTGTGTGTGTGTGTATCTAGTGTGTGTGTGTGAGTGTGTGTGTATGTGTGTGTGTATTTAGTGTGTGTGAGTGTGTGTGTGTGTGTGTGTGAGTGTGTGTGTGAGTGTGTGTGAGTTTGTGTGTGTGTGAGTGTGTGTGTGTATTTAGTGTGTGTGAGTGTGTGTGTGTGTGAGAGTGTGTGTGTGAGTGTGTGTGAGAGTGTGTGAGTGTGTGTGAGTGTGTGTGTGTGTGTGTGTGTAGTAGTGTGTGAGTGTGTGTGTGTGTGTGTGTGTGTGTGTGTGAGAGTGTGTGTGTGTGTGTTTGTGAGTGTGTGTGTGTGTTTGTGAGTGTGTGAGTGTGTGTGTGTGAGTGTGTGAGTGTGTGTGTGAGTGTGTGTGTGTGTATTGATCTTTTTGTTGTTTTTACAAACCTGTGTATTAAATACAATGCAATCTATCGATAATTCCCCTTAAGAAAGCCCTTAATGACATCATTCTTCATCTGCGAATCGATGCAGTTTGGAAACACGATCCGCCTCAAAACCACCCGTCAAGATCTAAACATTATTTACGTTAATGTCCACATCTGTCCTGACTCACAGCATCCCAAACTGAACCATCGAGGACGAAGGAGAAGTGTCCCCTCTGCCTTGATGTGTAAAGTGTCCATAAGAGTTGTGAACATTGCACTTAATGTCTCCTCTGTACTCACTACACTTTGCAAAGTCACCCCACTCAGTCTGCTACTGCACTTGAGTTGTAAAATGCTTTGTTTACATTTCACCACGAGCGCCTTTAACTGAGAGCCGGCGTTCCTGCAGCTCCCTCTCATTTTAAATCCTTATTATTCATGTTTGTTTTCTTGTGTTTTTCTGCAGATTCTTCCTCAAGAACTTCCTCAAGTGCAATCAGAACTGTTTGAAGAATGCAGGAAATCCCAGAGACATGCGCCGGTTCCAGGTACGAGAAACAAACGCACCTTTTTGTTATTTCTTTATGTATTCTACTACTTCAACAATTAGACAGTTCCTCCGGAAAACTCTTTACTGTCCCTTGGTCTCCAGCTGTGTGCGTCACTCTTTACTGTCCCCTGGTCTCCAGCTGTGTGCGTCACTCCTTAGTGTCCCCTGGTCTCCCAGCTGTGTGCGTCACTCCTTAGTGTCCCCTGGTCTCCAGCTGTGTGCGTCACTCTTTACTGTCCCCTGGTCTCCAGCTGTGTGCGTCACTCTTTACTGTCCCTGGTCTCCCAGCTGTGTGCGTCACTCTTTAGTGTCCCTGGTCTCCCAGCTGTGTGCGTCACTCTTTAGTGTCCCCTGGTCTCCCAGCTGTGTGCATCACTCTTTAGTGTCCCCTGGTCTCCCAGCTGTGTGCATCACTCCTTAGTGTCCCCTGGTCTCCCAGCTGTGTGCGTCACTCTTTAGTGTCCCCTGGTCTCCCAGCTGTGTGCGTCACTCTTTAGTGTCCCCTGGTCTCCCAGCTGTGTGCGACGTGCGTCACTTTTTAAATAAATTCCTAACAAGACAGTTTCATTTCTCATCCTATTTTTATGTAAACTATGATACTAATGCTGATGATACTGACCTTTCTCTCTGTGTGTGTGTGTGCGTGCGTGCGTGTGTGTGTGTGTGTGTGTGCGTGTGTGTGTGTGTAGGTTGTTATCTCCACTACAGTGAACGTCGACGGTCACGTTCTCGCCGTCTCCGACAACATGTTCGTCCACAACAACTCCAAACATGGCCGCCGCGCCCGGAGGCTGGACCCGTCCGAAGGTTAGAGTCACACTCTGAGAGTCAAGAGGAATGCAATTCAATATTTAGATCAATTAAGAAGAAATTACAATGATTTTAAAGGATTACAAAAAAGAAGAAAAAAAAAAAATAAATTAATGAGAAAATAAATGAGTGAGAAAGACATTATAAGACGTAAATTAATACAAAATATCAGAAATAATTTTAAAATAAATCAACGACTAATAAATAAATATTATTAAAAAAATTATTAAGAAGGCAGAATCAGAATCATAAGTAAATAAACAATAAACAAAATAATAATAAATACATTTATAGGAGAGAATCTATGGGAAACAGCTGACTTGAACAATACAGGTGCACAATCAGGACCAGGGTGATATGAACTCACTGGACTCTAAATCACAGGTTGTGTGTATGTGTTAAATGGCAGTTAGAGGAACATTTGGGTCCATCACTTTATATATTTGCTCATTTCTAACAATTTACAATAATTAAACATCAAGATCTGAGCATTAAAGGTGGAGATATCCTGACTTTACTCTCAAAACACTGCAGACTACATCTCCCATAATGCACCTGGATATCTTCCATCACACACTTCCAAGCTCCACACCTGCAGCTTGTAAAACAAACAAGGGAAAGTGGAAATAAACTTTAATAATCAAGGAAAACGTAATATATTTAAGGGTGCGTTTGATATACTATACTCAGTAAATCAAAGGAGGTGAATATTAAAAGTCCCAGAAGCCAGACCCGAACCACAGCGATATAAAAAGTGAGAGAATTTGAGGAAATTGTCCTTTAAAGACTTCTTGGCGTGTCTCCACCTCCGCTGGACGTCCCCGTAACACCGAACAAACGCTCCCTTCTTCCAGCGGCCCAAATAAAAAACGTTATAAACTTCACACGGTGAAACCGGACCCTTCGAGCCGCCGCTCAGCGAAACAGTTCCTCTCTCGTTGTAAAACTTTAAGACCACTCTGTCCGTCAGGAGCCAATAAAAACCATGACATAAGCCTCTCGTTTGATTCGACACACTTGCGGTGCCATGTGGGTGGAGCTTAGCCTGGTGTCTCATCAGGAGAGAGATGTGGGCAGAGAGGGAACAAGTACATCCTTTACTCAAGTAGAAGTACACACATCCTGTACTCAAGTAGAAGTACACACATCCTTTACTCAAGTAGAAGTACACACAACCTTTCCTCAAGTAGAAGTACACACATCCTTTCCTCAAGTAGAAGTACACACATCCTTTACTCAAGTAGAAGTAAACACATCCTTTACTCAAGTAGAAGTACACACATCCTTTCCTCAAGTAGAAGTACACACATCCTTTCCTCAAGTAGAAGTACACACATCCTTTACTCAAGTAGAAGTACACACATCCTTTACTCAAGTAGAAGTACACACATCCTTTACTCAAGTAGAAGTACACACATCCTGTACTCAAGTAGAAGTACACACATCCTGTACTCAAGTAGAAGTACACACATCCTTTACTCAAGGAGAAGTACACACATCCTTTACTCAAGTAGAAGTACACACATCCTTTACTCAAGTAGAAGTACAGATACTCGTGTTTAAAGATACTCTGGTAAAAGTAGAAGTACTGACTAAACTTCTTTACTCAAGTCAAAGTAAAGAGGCTTTGAAATGTACTTCAGTAAAAAGTACCCATAACTAGCAGCTGTTTTAAAGAGTACCTGACCTCCCTTTATATTAATAGAACAATAATGTCATTGTTAGCTAATGAATGTTTCCATGCTGAACAACGGCAACATGACAACGTTTCCATTGGTCCCTCTTCTTTAGAGAAGACCAGGAAATGATGGATACACGGATCGTGTTCAAATCAATAGGCACGCAATGACTCTAAATAATAATGATCACGCCACCAAACACACATTCAAACTAAAGGAACCAGCCTGTTTGGAACATGGAAGAAGTAGAAAGTACAGGTATTTGGGTTCAACATGGAAGAAGTAGAAAGTACAGGTATTAGTGTTCAACATGGAAGAAGTAGAAAGTACAGGTATTTGGGTTCAACATGGAAGAAGTAGAAAGTACAGGTATTTGGGTTCAACATGTAAGAAGTCAAAGTAAAAAGTGGTCAGAAAATAAGTAGTGGAGTAAAGAACTGATACCAGAAAGATGTACTTAAGTACAGTAACAAAGTATTTGTACTCCACTTCTTCCACCTCTGAAAGTGGGTCACAGGAAAGTGCATTTTATTAATGTACCTTATCTGAACCTGTTAACACTCATTGTTCTGTCCGGTGGGGATAAGCCCCGCCCGTCTGGCACGTACAGGAGAGTAAATCAAACAATTTTTTGCTCAAGCCAAATCGAGCATGAAGAGATCAATATGTCGTCCAACTTTCCAAAACCTGCGTCTCCCGGAGTTTCCCCTCAGAGCTTTTAAAGTCCGAGGCTCAAACAGAAGTCTTTTGTTTGATTCGTTCTACTTGGAACACTAGACGGGTGGAGTTTATCATAAAATAAGCGTTTGGATATTCTCAAGTGAGATGTCAGAGGGTGGAAAGTGAAACTTAAACTCTCTGATACTTATTATGAGTGTTTTAAAACTATAAACACTTATTGAGTAATCATGGTTGGTAAACTCCACCCGCCTGGCACATCCAGAGAGATAAAACAAACCCTTAAAAGTCATTTTAGATAATAATCTGACCGTCAGGGACGTGCTAAAGAGTAAAACAAACCACCAATTACACATCAAACTCTCTCTCGTCTCTTGTGCAGTTTGTTTTTAAGGTGAGAGCCTTTTCCAGTCGTATAGTGTAACTGGTTCGCTTGTTTTGATCTACTTAGACCACCAGACGGGTGGAGCTTACCAGGGTCAGGACATCCAATATCATCTTAGTGAAAAGAAACTGACTTCAATTTAAAACAAAAAGTAAAACAAAAAATATTTTTAACATCTCGGTTATGTTTATAAATTCAATTGTTGTTTGAACAGCTGCTTACCTGTGAATAAACTCCATTAAAACTGGTATGTCATAATAACTGGTAACACCACCCGTGTGGGACGTACAGCAGAGTAAAACAAACCATCAAACAATCCACCATCAGACTTAAAAACTCTGTTGACTTCTCCGTCTTTCACCCCCAAAACAAACTCACTCTTCAGTCTTTCTAAACTTCAAAGAGTTTCAGTTGTTTCCAGGAGAGATGGCGCTCCTTGTGTGCTTGTTTTAATGAACTTGGAACACCAGGCGGGTGGGGTTTACAATTTTAGGCCATCAGTAAGTATCAGATAAAACTCTGTCACATAAAAGTCTACTAAATTCACCTTCATTAACTTCTGTCTTCCTGACACTAATAGTTTAGGCCCTGGGAGGTAAACCCCACCCGTGTGGGACGTACAGCATAGTAAAACAAACCCTAAAATAGTCCGCCACCAGACACCAAATCTCTGTTGTGTCTTCTGTTATTTACACCTCAAACCAATTCACTTTGCAGCCTCTCTAAACGTAAAAAAGTTTCAGGTGTTTCCAGGAGAGATGGTGTTCCTTGTGTGCTTGTTTTATCCATCTGGTAACACCAGGCGGGTGGGGCTTACATCTAAGGGCATCAGCAAGTATAAAGTAAAACTCTCAGTCAAAGCAAAGTCTATTAAATCCACCTTCATTAACTTTTGTCTTCCTGACACTCATAGTTTCAGCCCTGGGAGGTAAACCCCACCCGTGTGGGACGTACAGCATAGTAAGACAAACCCAAAAACAATCCGCCTCCAGACATCAAATCTCTTTTGTGTCTTCTGTTATTTACACCTCAAACCAACTCACTTTGCAATCTCTCTAAAGTTAAAAAAGTGCAGGTGTTTCCAGGAGAGATGGTGTTCCTTGTTTCGACCAGCTGCTTACACCAGGCGGGTGGGGCTTACATCAGAGTGAACCAACCCCTAAAACAATCTCCTCTCGTCCCAAACGACTCCTCCAGTTTCCCCTCGACTCGTTTCAAAAAGTTTGAAGCGTTTCCAGGAGCAGATGCAGTAATTGTCTCGTTTGATTTGACCTACTTGCAGCGCCAGGCGGGTGGAGTTTATCACACCTGATCAAAGAGAAAGCCTCTGACCTCCTGTGATTACCCCAAACTTATTCCACTCTCATTGTGCCATCCTGAGAGGCTAACCCCACCCGTCTGGCACGTCCAAAGGGAGAAAACAAACGCTATTTGACACCGATATGTCATTCACCTGCAGGAGCACCGAGAGATTTAAAGCAGCAGTTAAACATTCATGTAGAAAAGCGGGGGGAGGAAACAAAAACCCGACATCTGCTCTCCTCTTTGTCTCAAAACACCCCAAAGACCCCAAAGAGCCCAAAGAGCCCAAAGACTGTTTGTTTACGGCGGAGACAACAAAAGAGAGAAATTAAACGGGCGGAGACAGAGGACCTCGGCTCGTTTCCTTTCATCTGAAACTCTGTAAACACTCTGTAAATATCTCTCTACACGTCCTGCTAGATATAAAGGTCCAATGGCACAAAACCCCTTAACTTTTCCCCTTAAGTAGGACACTAACTTTCCCCACACTTCAACGTGTTGTGCAGAATCCCTTCACATGTTTCTTTGTTATCCTTTACTTTACATTTGTATTTATTATGTTTGCACTCTTTAGTGTACTCTATTATCTGACTTTTTCTGATTTTTTTGGGAGCGCTTGATATGTGCACCAGTGACACTTTTTATTGAGCATTAAATAAGTAGTTTCCAAGTTGCTGCTCTATCTATCTGTCTGTCTGTCTGTCTGTCTGTCTCTCTCTCTCTCTCTCTCTCTCTCTCTCTCTCTCTCTCTCTCTCTCTCTCTCTCTCTCTCTCTCTCTCTCTCTCTCATCTCTCTCTCTCTCTATCTCTCTCAGTGCAGACCAGAGTCTGTATTTAAAGCCTTAGTCTCTGACAGGAAAATGAAATCATGCTCCGGTAAAATCTCCTCCGTACGGGAAGAGGCAGAAACGCCTCGTCTCCGTCTGGACTTCCGTCTGGACTTCAGTCTTTCTGCAGTATTGATCTCTGACTTATTGGAAATCTGCGTTCTGCACACTGAGAGCTCTGCGATCCCATAAATATCTAACATTTGTACCCTATTATCCTTTAAAGAGGCCCTATTGTGCTTCCTGTAATGTGTGTTAGTGCATGTAAACGGTCTGCAGAGGCAACAATCCCAAATCCAGAACATGGTGACATCACTATGGAACATTTACCCCTAGCAGCATTATAACAGTAAATAAAGCAGCAGCCACCAAGTATGATAAATAATATACAGAATATTTTGTGGTGTTGAGGAAGCCTTTAAAGGTTTTTAGTGTGTCAGAAATGTTTGTTATTTTATCTAAAAACGATAGGGATTTAAATCTGTGAGAAAAACATATATTTGTGTTATTTAGCCGTTGATATCTCCACAGTTTCTGAACAGATTTTTGTCTTTCAAAATGCATTTTAAACGTCCATCTACCTTCATTATTTCGCACAAACTAAAACACGTTACCTGCTGATTAATCAATATTTGAAAGGTGGAAATATATATCATTAAAACCCAGTTTGTGTCTTATTCTTTCGAGGTAGATTTTGTGTTCATTTTAAAATAACTTTGCTTTTCTCTGGTGTTTCCGAAGCAGCGACGCCTTGCATCAAAGCGATCAGTCCGAGTGAAGGATGGACGACCGGAGGAGCGACCGTTATTCTGATCGGAGACAATTTCTTTGATGGATTGCAGGTCGTTTTCGGCACCATGTTGGTGTGGAGCGAGGTGAGAGGACTCTTTAAAGTAGAGACACTACATACTGATATACACCTGAACATCAGCAGGAGAGGACTCTTTAAAGTAGAGACACTACATACTGATATACACCTGAACATCAGCAGGAGAGGACTCTTTAAAGTAGAGACACTACATGCTGATATACACCTGAACATCAGCAGGAGAGGACTCTTTAAAGTAGAGACACTACATACTGATATACACCTGAACATCAGCAGGAGAGGACTCTTTAAAGTAGAGACACTACATACTGATATACACCTGAACATCAGCAGGAGAGGACTCTTTAAAGTAGAGACACGACATACTGATATACACCTGAACATCAGCAGGAGAGGACTCTTTAAAGTAGAGACACTACATACTGATATACACCTGAACATCAGCAGGAGAGGACTCTTTAAAGTAGAGACACTACATACTAATATACACCTGGACATCAGCAGGAGAGGACTCTTTAAAGTAGAGACACTACATACTGATATACACCTGAACATCAGCAGGAGAGGACTCTTTAAAGTAGAGACACTGCATACTGATATACACCTGAACATCAGCAGGAGAGGACTCTTTAAAGTAGAGACACTACATACTGATATACACCTGAACATCAGCAGGAGAGGACTCTTTAAAGTAGAGACACTACATACTGATATACACCTGAACATCAGCAGGAGAGGACTCTTTAAAGTAGAGACACTACATACTGATATACACCTGAACATCAGCAGGAGAGAACTCTTTAAAGTAGAGACACTACATACTGATATACACCTGAACATCAGCAGGAGAGGACTCTTTAAAGTAGAGACACTACATACTGATATACACCGGAACATCCGCAGGAGAGGACTCTTTATAGTAGAGACACTACATACTGATATACACCTGAACATCAGCAGGAGAGGACTCTTTAAAGTAGAGACACTACATACTGATATACACCTGAACATCAGCAGGAGAGGACTCTTTAAAGTAGAGACACTACATCTGATTTGTCAGAGTGTGTGTTATGAAAACAGCTGCACTCTGACATCATGTCCTCCATCTTCTTCTACACACACACACACACACACACACACACACACACACACACACACACACACACACACGCACACACACACGCGCACACACTCTTGAGGAAACACCTGCGTCTGAATCCGCGTGGCCTCAAAAATATGCAGATATCTTTTTTCTTGCGTTTGAGCGGCACATACGGCACGGCATGAAATATTGAAGTCAGTCCAGGAGAGAGAACACCTGGAGGGGAGACACACACACACACACACACACACACACACACACACCACACACACACACACACACACCACACACAACACACACACACACCACACACACACACACGCACACACCACAACACACACACACACACACACAACCACACAATCAGCGTCCTCACTTTGATCCGCCGTGAGCAGACGGACCAAATCCCAGAATGCCTCTGCACGCTGACCCAGATACTCAGAGCTGGACTGGTTTTACAGAAAGTTTCTGACAGGAAGGGAAAACTCTGCTGGGTTTAAAACACCGTCTGAAAATAACACAAGGAAATCTTTAAAAGTTACTCTCTGAGATTAATGTGGAACATTTACGAGAAGAGGAGAAAATAGGCTTAGAGAACAGAAATGTTTTTTATGTTAGACACACATTACTTTGTGTCATGGGAAGAAACAACCAGTTCAAAGATTTTCCATGAATTCCAGCTGTTAAGATAAAGTAGTGGATTCGGGCCACAGGTGCACATTTTTCAGATCTGACAAAAAGTGTATTTCATTTTTATTTCTAACTTTGAATTCCATTTATTTATTTTTTTAGTCAAAATTGTTTTAGTTTTTTGAAATTTCAGAATTTTCAGATTTTGAGAAAAAAGTCAGAGTTTTCAAATTTTATAACAATGTCATTTTTTGCACACTTTTCATAGTTTTGAGATTTTGAGAAAAAAGTCAGAATTTTGAGATTTTGAGAAAAAAGTCAGAATTTTGAGATTTTGAGAAAAAGTCAGAATTTTGAGATTTTCTGAAAAAAAGTCAGAATTTTGAGATTTTCTGAAAAAAAGTCAGAATTTTGAGATTTTCTGAAAACAACATTTCAGAAAAAATTACGAGACCTTTAGTACGATTTTAAATATGTAGAAAAAATTCCAATAAATTCTTGAAAACGTATTAATGGATATTCTCTGACGTTACATTTGTAAACTATTTAAAACAAATCTTGAACCCAACGTTAAATCCCTCCCTGTTTCTGTCTCCAGCTGATCATCCCCCATGCAAAATAAAACATTATTGATTCTGTCTCTGCTCTTGTTCCAGCTGATCACCCCCCATGCGATCCGGGTGCAGACGCCCCCCCGCCACATCCCAGGGGTCGTAGAGGTCACGCTGTCGTACAAATCTAAACAGTTCTGCAAAGGAGCACCGGGACGCTTCGTCTACACCGGTAAGACCCAAACACTTCCTGAAACTTTGTATTAATCTTCTACACCGGTAAGACATCGGGAGGAGACTCTTCCTGAAACTATTATTAAATGGTGATGTTTGGATTGTTACTGCGAGGGTTTATTGGCTGGCTTTTGTGCGTTTGTGACGGTCAGAGGATTGGACCTGTGCCCTGTGTCAGAGGGTTCAATAGTTAGGTGGTCTCGGCTCTATAAGAGACAGTTTTGAGAGGATTTCTTGTTGCAAAAAATCACAGAACACATTCAGTTATTTGGATGTTGGTATTAGTAGTTTTCAAGGTGGGAGATTTGATAAAAAAGTAAGTATTCTGAGATTTGATTAAAAAAAAGGAAGAATTTTGAGAAAAAAAGGAAGAATTTTGAGATTTTAAAAGAAAAGTCAAAATTGGAGAAAAACACAAAAATTGATTACAAACAGTCCGAGTTTTGAGATTTGATAAAAAAAAGTCCGAATTCAGAGATTAGATCAAAAAGTCTGAATTGTGATATTTGAGAAAAAAAGTCCGAATTTGGAGAAAAAAGGCAAATGTTGATATTTGAGAAAAAAGTCCGAATTTGGAGATTTGAGAAAGAAATCTGAATTTTTTAGATTTCCTGTTTCTTATTATCAAATGATGATGTTTGGTTGCTATTGCTAGGATTTCTTGGCTGGTTTTTGACCAATGACAGTCGAGCTTCAACCATCCCTGGTTTGGATGTTACTGGTAGTTTTCGGGACATCTCTCTTTTCCATCCTCGTGCTTTTTCAGACTCTCTGTTCTCGACTTGTTTCGAGAATGTATCCTTCCGCCTCCGTTCCGCTCTCATTTGACGCGCCTCTTACGAGTCCTAAGTCTTTTCTCGCTGTTCTCAAATCAAACTTTAAAAGAAGATGATGGTTGTTTGCATTGGTTGTGAATTTGTGACCAAAACCTTCATAATTTTGGTAGAATTTCTCCTGCCGTTGTGTTTTCTGGAGCTTTCAGTAAACGCTGCCATGTTTCCTCAAGTTGCTGGATGTTCTCTAAATGCTGCCATGTTTCCTCAAGTTGCTGAATGTTCTCTAAACGCTGCCATGTTTCCTCAAGTTGCTGAATGTTCTCTAAACGCTGCCATGTCTCCTCAAGTTGCTGGATGTTCTCTAAACGCTGCCATGTCTCCTCAAGTTGCTGAATGTTCTCTAAATGCTGCCATGTCTCCTCAAGTTGCTGGATGTTCTCTAAACGCTGCCATGTTTCCTCAAGTTGCTGGATGTTCTCTAAACGCTGCCATGTTTCCTCAAGTTGCTGGATGTTCTCTAAACGCTGCCATGTCTCCTCAAGTTGCTGGATGTTCTCTAAACGCTGCCATGTTTCCTCAAGTTGCTGAATGTTCTCTAAATGCTGCATGTCTCCTCAAGTTGCTGGATGTTCTCTAAACGCTGCATGTCTCCTCAAGTTGCTGGATGTTCTCTAAACGCTGCCATGTCTCCTCAAGTTGCTGGATGTTCTCTAAACGCTGCCATGTTTCCTCAAGTTGCTGGATGTTCTCTAAACGCTGCCATGTTTCCTCAAGTTGCTGAATGTTCTCTAAACGCTGCCATGTTTCCTCAAGTTGCTGGATGTTCTCTAAACGCTGCCATGTTTCCTCAAGTTGCTGGATGTTCTCTAAACGCTGCCATGTTTCCTCAAGTTGCTGGATGTTCTCTAAACGCTGCATGTGTTGTTGTGAAGATGTTTCTTCACGTGGAACATTTGGGGTTCTATATCTGCTTCCTTTCTGAAGCTGCTCCTCCTGATGGAAGAGTTGTGTTTTTGCACCTTTCGGCCTCCGTACGATGAGTTCACCGTACCTGTATGTTTAAGTATTTGTTTATTCCACACATGGCAGTTATTTTAAAACTAAACATGTACACTTTACAACACATGGTCACTCATACTGGTTTCTGATAGCGCATGGTGGAAAGGAGCAGGGAGAAGAACATCTTATCTGACCTGCCCCTTCTTACAAATTAAATAACCATAAAAAAGTAAAATAATTCTTTCAGTCACAGTTTCTTACAAATCCTGAAACATAAAACCAGAACACAATGAAAAGTCTCCATTCTGTCTAATTACGCTTTCTTTATACATTTCCTTAAACATTAAAACGTTCTTACAGCCCTTTAAATCATTGGGTAAAGAATTCCACTTCTTTGAGCAGTTTCATGTCGACCTGAAGCTCTTTGTGTGTCGAGAGAATCTGTGAGATCTGCAGACGGATCTTTGTGTTTCTGACGCAGTAAACATTGTCCGGCGGCCTGTCCTCTTCCTCCTCTTCCTCCTCCTCCTCCTCTCTTTGTCCTCCTTATCTCCGTCCTCTCGATTATTCCTCAGAATATCCAGATGTCATTCAAAGCAGCAGAAAGGTCAGATTGAAGGCTGTTTAGAGCGATAAGTAAATGTCAGCGTGTTAAACACCGCGCCCCAAATATCACAATATTCTGCCGGACAAAGAGGAGACGCTCACAATGGCCTCCGCCTCCTCCTTTAGCTAATCTGAGATCACATTTACAGATGTGTTCAGAGGAGGAGTGTGAATAGAGAGCCTTATCTCCATTAGAGAGACTCCTCAGGAGCAGGAGGATAAATAAATGGATTCAAGGCTTTTTTTGTCATTTGTGCATATAGTCAATAGGGTAGATATGTCAATTAAAATCTTAGGTCACAGGCTCCTCGACAAAATAGTTAAAATAGTGCAAGTAATACAAATACAATTGAAATAGTGCAAGAAGAGTCTATATAAGTAATTTGAATATGATATATTAGATAAATCATTTATAAGTTGCAAACAGATGAATGTGATGGATGTTGTTTCAAACAGTCTGAGGCCCGTGGGACGAATACAACTCATATACAAGTTAGTTCTTTTATGGTGAGCGTTTTCTAGAGGATTCAACGATTCAAGGCTTTTATTGTCATACGTACAGAGCTACAGTTTAGATATATCAATGAAAATCTGAGGTCACAGGCTCCTCCAATGGTGCAACACAGTGAAACAGATGAAATAGTTAAAACAGTGCAAGGAGAGTCTATCGGTACGTCCACACGGTTCCGTCGCGTGCTTCAACGGAGACGCTTCCCATCCACTTTGCATTCAAAGTGACGTCACGCTTTGCCGAACTGCATTGTGGTTCCGTCGCGTCGCGTTGCCTCCGTTGCCTCCGTTGCCTCCGTTGCCTCCGTTGCCTCCGTTGCCCCCGTTGCCCCCGTTGCCTCCGTTGCCTCCGTTGCCTCCTTCGCGTCGCGTTGCCTCCGTTGCCCCCGTTGCCCCCGTTGCCCCCGTTGCCCCCGTTGCCCCCGTTGCCTCCGTTGCCTCCGTTGCCCCCGTTGCCCCCGTTGCCCCCGTTGCCTCCGTTGCCTCCTTCGCGTCGCGTTACCTCCGTTGCCCCCGTTGCCCCCGTTGCCCCCGTTGCCTCCGTTGCCTCCGTTGCCCCCGTTGCCTCCGTTGCCTCCGTTGCCCCCGTTGCCCCCGTTGCCCCCGTTGCCTCCGTTGCCCCCGTTGCCTCCGTTGCCTCCTTCGCGTCGCGTTGCCTCCGTTGCTCGCGTTGCCTCCGTTGCTCGCGTTGCCTCCGTTGCTCGCTTCGAAAGTTGAGAAAAGTTCAACTTTTCAAGCGTCGACGGAAGCGCCAGCCAATCAAATCATATGCCAGTACAGGCTCTAGCCAATCAAACCGCTCGCTTGTGTGTCCGGGGCGGGAGATTAATGTGATTGGTTCTTGGTCGCACGCCAGACACGCCCACTGGCAAGCTTCACCGCACGCCGCCGTGTGGACGCACCGCATGTCTAACGGACTGCTGTGAGTTGCAAAAAAAACAGATTTAAGTGTTTTATTAACAGAAAAAAGGTGAGAAAGAAAATGACATGAACGTCCGTACTAAAGATAAGAAGAGATGAAACTTTATTGATCCTCTCCAGGCGTTAATAGCAGCAAGAGGATCAGAACACAAGGAACACAGTAAGATAATAATACAGCAAAAAGAAAGTAACTCTTGAAAGAAGAGAAAGCAGCGGAATAGAATGCACCTGGGGATAATAACGCCCGCCTCCTCAGCGACGGTCAGCATTTTGCTAAGCAGCGGTCGGTTATTGAGTATTAACAACTGCTGAAATGTCCAAATGGACCAATCAGAATCAAGTATTCCACTAAGCTGTGTAACAAAGGAGGAGCAGTCCTTCATGTCTGCAGCAGCTTCAGAGTTATCAGCTGATCTGGAGGAAATGTCAGAAACAGAGAAACACGTCCATCTCAGTTTCTAACGTCTGGAAACGTCTCTTTTTTGTCCAAAACACAAAGATGTTGACTTTAATATAACACAGAGAAAAGCAGCAGATCGTCAGCGCTCACTCTAAAGTGACTGATCAGTTTATGAATGAATGATCAAATAACTACTAGTTGCAGCTTTGGTTAAAGACACAGTTAAAGTAGAAAGATATCAGTTAATACATGTTTGCAGAGACGGTGTGTTTGATACAGACATCCTGGAATATCTGGAAATATCCTCCAGCAGCGGCCAGTGTTTTATTTGTATTTTAATATTTAAAGATACTTAAATCATCCTCGCTCTGCAGCAGCTTCAGAGTTATCAGCTGATCTAGAGGAAATATCAGAAACAGAGAAACACGTCCATCTCAGTTTCTAACGTCTGGAGACGTGTCCTCTAACGTCCGTATATAACACCACTTTATTATCAGTATTATGTATCCTGAGCTTCGTATACAGTAAATACATGAAACGTGTCGGGTCGAGCAGAGAAACACGTTGTTCAGGAAAAGAATATCCCAGTTCCTAAAGCCTGGAAAAATCTCCTTTTGTCCAAAACTCAAAGATGTTCCCCTTAAATCTGTTTATTATACATGTTGTATTTGTATAGCGGTCAAATAAAGACATCAAATGCCCCCAAAAAAGTAATTATTACAAAATAAATCAAAAAACATTTGAACGTTTGTAAAAATTGTTTGCCGTTAAAAAAAATGTAAACTAGAAACCGTAGGGGCGAAAGGCTTCCTCATCTCAAGATTCAGATGGAGACTCACTCGTGGTGCGTTCAGGGACCGAGCGTTTAGATGCTTAACAGCTGAGAGGAGGATGTTTTAAAGAAGAGGAGAGGAGGAAGCTTCCTACGGGAGAAGCAGATTTTATTGAGTCTTTATTAACGAAGGGATGAAACTGGAATATCTGCCGTTTCATTGAACAGCTGGTTCCCGAGGACCTGGAGGAGGGGTTTGGAGACAGTTTGAGGTCCTTGAATATGTTCCAGGTGTCTTTCGGGGTGCAGGTGGAGGTGCAGAGGGGATCACGGTTTTCCCAGAATGCACTGCTCTCTCCTCTCTGCAGATTACAGCAGCTGATCCTCGGCTTCAGGCTGAGAGAAAGAGCCGGAGGCGAGGAAAAGGTTTCAGAATCACAACGAGAGTCTGAGGAGAGGGAGGAATACATCTGTATTATATCTGTAGTATATCTGTATTATAGGTTGATCTGTATTATATCTGTAGTATATCTGTATTATAGGTATATCTGTAGTATATCTGTATTATAGGTATATCTGTAGTATATCTGTATTATATCTGTAGTATATCTGTATTATAGGTTGATCTGTAGTATATCTGTATTATAGATATATCTATATTATATCTGTATTATAGGTATATCTGTATTATATCTGTATTATAGGTTGATCTGTAGGTTGATCTGTCGTATATCTGTATCATAGGTGTATCTATATTATATATGTATCATAGGTATATCTGTATTATAGGTTGATCTGTAGTATATCTGTAGTATATCTGTAGTATAGGTTGATCTGTCGTATATCTGTAGTATATCTGTATTATAGGTATATCTGTAGTATATTTGTATCATAGATATATCTATATTATATCTGTATTATAGGTATATCTGTATTATAGGTATATCTGTAGTATATCTGTATTATAGGTGTATCTGTAGTATATCTGTAGTATAGGTATATCTGTAGTATATCTGTATTATAGGTGTATCTGTAGTATATCTGTAGTATAGGTATATCTGTAGTATAGGTATATCTGTAGTATATCTGTAGTATATCTGTAGTATATCTGTAGTATATCTGTAGTATAGGTATATCTGTAGTATATCTGTATGATAGGTATATCTGTAGTATATCTGTAGTATAGGTGTATCTGTATTATATCTGTAGTATAGGTATATTTGTAGTATATCTGTATGATAGGTATATCTGTAGTATATCTGTAGTATAGGTATATCTGTATTATATCTGTAGTATAGGTATATCTGTAGTATAGGTATATCTGTAGTATAGGTATATCTGTATTATATCTGTAGTATAGGTATATCTGTATTATATCTGTAGTATAGGTATATCTGTATTATATCTGTAGTATAGGTATATCTGTAGTATATCTGTAGTATAGGTATATCTGTAGTATAGGTATATCTGTATTGTAGGTATATCTGTGGCACTAAACAGGCAGTACATGTACCTGCAGACAGATTATATTATAGACACATTTC
>CM062271.1:1876922-1886922 GCA_031216635.1 Dissostichus eleginoides | reverse complement strand
AGAAAGCGTTCGATCAATAATCCTCTGAAGAGATGCATCCTGGGTGTTTTACAGCCTGTCAGCAGCGGCCACTTGACAGGCGGCAAAACAAATCATCCGTCCACTTAGAAACCAGCAGGAAGCAGAGACCCTCGAGCGGAGGGCGAGCGCCGCGGGCGACCCGCATCCATCACATCGTATCCATCACATCATGAGAGAGAGACCTATCTGAGGTGATCAGTGTAATACAGAGACACAGATATAAGGAAGGTGAGCAGGGACACTAAAGATTCCTCTCCGGAGGGTAAACATGTAACGGAGAAGAAAAACATTGAAATGAAAAGCAGCGAGCGGAGGATGTATACATGCTCCTCTGAAGATTCAGCATCAGAGGAGCTTTATTCGTCCCACAGAGGGGACATTCACATTGTTACAGCAGAAAAGAGCCAACGACAGCTTAATGTTAACTAAGACGCACAAACTGTCTTAAAATCACCTTTATTTTAAGACATCTTACATTACATCGCATTTAGCTGACTCTTTTATCCAAAGCGACTTACAGTAAGTGCATTCGACCAGGAAGATACAAACTTGAAGAAAACAGAATCATATAAGAACATCAGGTTTCATAGAGCCAAAACATTTCAAGTGCTACTCAACTGGCTTTAGATAAGCCAGTCCTTTATTAGTATATAAGTGCTTTGTTAGTCATTCTATCTCTCGAAGTGGAGTTGAAAGAGATGAGTTTTCAGTCTGAGCCAGAAGATGTGTAAGCTGTCTGCTGTCCTGATGTCAATGGGGAGCTCATTCCACCATTTTGGAGCCAGGATAGCAAACCGGCGTGTTTTTGCTGATGGGAACTTGGGTCCCCCTCGCAGTGAGGGTGCATCGAGCCGTTTGGCCGATGCAGAGCGGAGTGCACGTGCTGGGGTGTACAGTTTAACCATGTCCTGGATGTAGGAAGGGCCAGATCCATTCACAGCATGGTACGCTAGTACCATGCTGTGAATGGATCTTACCAATCTAATGTATATAAAACACCTTCAAGGCTTCAGGATGAAACCAGCTATTTCATTTAAGGTTGAGAGGGTCCTGCAGTGTTTTGGGACGTCTTAAAATCACCTGAACCTGCTTTATTCTGAACCACATGATTCCTCTTGGGTTTTAAAGCAGAGAAACAGAGCGATGTGAAACAGGAAGACAGGACAAAGTTAATAAAGTATGAAAATCTGATGGATATTAACCATGAGACGGTCTGTTAGGCCTCGGATCAGAGCGGTTTCCTCCTGACGTATTGAAGTATGTGAGGAATGGAATATTAAACATTACATATAGATATAAAAGTAAAATGTACAGAGTGATTGTGAGTAAAGGTGAGCAGGTGCAGACTCCTCTCTGGAGGGTACACATGTGACGGAGTAGGAAAAGATTCCCGTCCAGATGAGAAACAGCGAGCGGCGCTAAATGAGTGTAAAAACATTCGAGAGGATGTATACATGCTCCTCTGAAGCATGCAGGCCCAATGCATTGTGGGATGTGAGAGCGGGGGGGTAATGAGCTTGCAGAGATGTTCCAGGAATCCTGTGTTTTGGAACATTTGTGTTTTTATACCTGCATCTTTCGGAAGCTGTTTGCACCTGGCGGCCTCCGTAGGATCTCAGTCAAAATACATAAAAACATCTTAAAAATATATATAAAAACTGGAATAATGCTTACTAGATACTTCTGGTATTAAGACTCTAACTCCACCTCCCTCTGTAGTTTATCCTCTGCTGTCCATACCGTTTAATACATTTCTACTCCTCATCGTGTGATTGCATATTGCCTTCTGCTTTCCTTATACCTCACGTTAAGGTGTATTTTACACACATGACACTGGGCTTTTATTCCACTGTCAAAGCTCCGTTAAACCGGACCGTTCTGAGGTTTACGTATTACGAATGAAGCAGGACCTTTCCTTGCTGCACACACTGCGAAACTCCAGGTATCTGTGTCTAGTATCTAATCAGAATATGTGTTTCCAGTTGATATTAGACCTGATATCTTTGGGAGTAACACTGCAGTGAGATCATCTTGGTAACTCAAAGACTCTTAAAAACATCTTATTTTTAGTTCATAACACATTTTATTTAAGGTTTGTTAAGCTGCTGTGGTGTTTGTAAAAGATGGATCATGTTGTCTCAAGAAATACATCTTTTCAAAAACACATTTTTATTGGAAAATCACCGACTAACACGGAGACTTTGAGCATTTCTGGCTTATTTGGTTGTTCTGCTTCTGGTCAAATATAGTCCAAAATCCCAGCTAATGACGATCTCCTTTCTAAAGATCCCATCTTTGTTGTGCCAGGATGCACCCAAAGTATAAATGTTATATTTCGGGTAAATGCGTCTTAACTGATGCAGAATATTTCCATTAGCTTTCAAGGTGAGAATCATGGCAACGTGGCTCGTCTTCACTTTTTATGGAAGTATTCTTTATATATCTGAATGTATCCAGGTATAAATAACACCTTCAAGGCTTCAGGATCAAACCAGATTCCTGCAGTGTTTTGGGACGATTCATACGTCTTAGAATCACCTGAAACTGCTTTATTCTGAACTACATGCGTCCTCTTGGTTTTCTAAGCAGAGAAACAGACCGATGCGAAACAGGAAGACAGGACAAAGTAAATAAAGTATACAAATCTGATGAATATCAAACATTAGAAGGGCTTAGGCTTCAGGATCGAACCAGCTTTTTGAATGTGAGCATGGGATGTTCCTGCCGTGTTTTGGGACTATTCATCCGTCTCAAAATCACCTTTATTTCTAGAAATCTTGTTCATTTTTCTCGTTACGAGTGAAAACACACCGCAGCGTTTCTGCAGC
This sequence comes from Dissostichus eleginoides, assembly GCA_031216635.1. Lineage (NCBI taxonomy): Eukaryota > Metazoa > Chordata > Actinopteri > Perciformes > Nototheniidae > Dissostichus > Dissostichus eleginoides. The sequence continues at coordinate 1,884,073 of CM062271.1, read as the reverse complement.
TTCTTCATAAATGTGTAAATATTCATGGCTGTGACCCGCCGCCTCTGATGCTGCAAATCTGCCGTCAAGAAATTAGTTTAACATGTAACCCTCCCTCCCTTTATCTCCCCCTTTCCCTCCCCTCACAGTCACTTAGTCTCTAATAACAGAGCGCCGCCATCAGCAGGACGCCAACCAACCGTTTGATCACTTTCACAGGGAGGGCCATAAATACTTGATTAAATATATAAAGAAAAACCCCCTCCTCTCCCTCCCTCTCTCCTCTCTCACCTCTGAATTATCTCCCCCTCTCCTCCCTCTCTGATTTATAAGAACACATCAGACAGCAGGAGAAAAAAGAGGAGAATCAATACGAATTACGATGGAGAAAGTGCCACTGATGCCTGGAATTGCAGCATATGTTTACACTAAATCAGGCAATCTGTCTTCATATGGGCGGTGTAATGGAGGGGCAGGGGGGGCGGGCGGTGGGGTTAGGGTGCCGCTCTCCAATTACCGTCTGTTTGCAGGCAGGGAGCGTATTGATTGGCTGGCAGGAGGACGGGGGAGTGGAGGCAGCCAATGAGGCGCTGGGGTCAAAGTGTGGAGGGATTTGAGAGGTTCATTTTCATTAAAAGCCTCTGTGTTTTACTCTGTGTCCATCTTGGTGTGCAGAGGGTTGTCGGTTCGATTCCCAGCAGGATGCACAGGAAGATATTCTGTGGTGATCTTTATTAATGCCTGGATCAATTAAGTTTACACAGAATATTTCCACAATCAGTGAAGAGGAGGTATTTCACCGCTGCTTCGTTGCATCAAATGGAGATATTTGACAGAGTTTGTGAATCATCTCACACATTTCCCCCAAAATGCATCTTCAGTGAACAGAAGGAGAAGCAGGAAGACAAGACAGAGGTCATTTTATCTGAATATCCCATCTTTGTATTCAGAGGGTTGTCGGTTCGAATCCCAGCAGGATGCACGGGAAGATATTCCGTGTAAATCGTAATTCTTCCGTGGATAAATGAAGTTTATACAGAATATTTCCATATCTTTTACAGAGTTTGTGAATCATTTCCCACAAAATGCATCTCAATATAAAGTAGGTGAAGCAGGAATACAATACAAGGTAAATAAAATATAAAAGTATGATAAATATTAAACTTAAGACGTGCTGCTACGGCACAATTCATTAAATCCTCCATCTGGGATCTCCTGTCCATCATCATGTCCAAAGAGTGCAGATTGTTTTTTTATCCACACATTTCTTGGTTCAAATCCCAGGGAACTGCGTCTTGATTGATGCCCATTAGCTTTAATGTTGAGAAGCATGGCAACGTGGCGCGTCTTCACTTATAACATCATCCCTTTTTATGGAAGTATTCTTTAAAAACTTAATCCATCCAGGTTTAAAAACACCGTCAAGGCTTCAGGAGGAAAGCAGCTTCTTGCAGGGTATGGGACTATTTATACGTCTTAAAATCACCTGAATCTGAACTCCATGCGTCCTCTTGGGTTTTTAAGCAGAGGATGTGAAACAGGAAGACAGTACACAGTAAATAGAGAATACAAATCTGATGAATATCAAACATCAGACGGTCTGTTTCCTCCTGACGACGAAGAGTTAAACGTCTCTCTGAGTGTAAATGGCTTTTTTATTCAATTGCAGCGTTTCCCATAGTGCCTTTCACTTGTTTTGTGAGTAGTGTGAGCGTCTGGAGGCTGGTTCCTGCTGATGTGCTGCTCTGCATCCTCACAAAGAGCCTCTCTGGGACCCACAATGAGATCTGAGAGATTCACTTTCTGTTCCTGTCGGCCAGAAACAAACATGGCAGCCAAACCTCGGAGGGCGCCACGTCAAAATAAAAAACCCGTTCACCTCCATCTCGTATCCTGAAAGCCTTTCGTCTCCAACGCCACTCCACAAATTTGATTTAGCAGCTCGCGCTCGCCCGTTCCCGGGGAAAAAGAAAACAATATTGTTATAATGGTAATAACATCTATTTGGGCGACAAATGGCGGCGAGGCTCTTTGAAAGAGACCCCTCTTCGTCGCCCGTATATATAAAGCGACCTTATTCTTATTCATGAAAGCCACGGTTATGCATATTAGCGCAAACTAGCTATTCTACTCAGCGGCATTTGGACTGTCAATCATCCTTACAGAGTACAAGAGCCTCGCTGACAAAAGCCCGGGCCGAGCAACGCTGACAAATTGTCCCCAAAGTCAAATTTGACAGCCTTTTATGATTAATGGGCTTGATTATTGGAGAAGTGTCTCCCCGAACTCATTTCCGGGTGTTTCTCCCAGCGATGGGAGAGCAGCAGGAGGAGGTGAAGGGAAGGAGGAAAGAAAGGAGAAAGGCTGGATTGAATTAGCGGTGAAAAGGATGGAGAGTGAGGTCTCACGGTTAATAAAGAGAGAAGATAAGAGAGTGGAGCTGACGATCAGCGAGAGGTCGAGGAAAACTTCAGATGTCCTGGTTTGCTGCTCTTCATTTCTGTCACAAACATTGTCCTTAAAAACCTTCTTTTTCTTAAAAAACTGCAGTAAGAATATTGCTTTTTTTCTACCTTGCTACAGATGTATTCATTAGCTCGTTAACGTTCATCAGGTGTGTTAACGAACACTTTTATATGATCAGCGAGAGGTCGAGGTAAACTTACTAAAACATTGAGTCAGATGTCCTTGGCTTCTTCTCTTCATTTCTGTCACAAATCTAGTACTAAAAACACAAAATATCGCATTTCTTCAACCTTTCTTCAGATTGATCAATTAACGAATGAACGTTCATCAGGTGTGTTAACGAGCTGTTTCTTTAAAACCATATATATGATCCAATCAATGGCGTCAACCTGAGATGACCCACAGAAGAAGCCAAAGACACATCTTAAAACATCTTAAAGAGGCGCTATTCTTCTTCTGTGGTGTCCCCTCTCCTGTTATGTTTGAGTGCATGTCAATGGTCTGCAGAAGATAAAATCTCTCTCTCTCTCTCTCTCTCTCTCCAGCCCTGAACGAGCCCACCATTGACTACGGCTTCCAGAGGTTACAGAAGGTCATCCCCCGTCACCCTGGAGACCCCGAGAGGTTACCTAAGGTCAGTCCAAGGTCACTCTGCAGGGTGAAGGTCACCTGCTGCAGGTACGACCCACAATGCACCTGTCCGTCAGCGCTGCGGGAGACTTAATCAGGTTCACTTTAAAGGCCGATTTACAAACCTGGAGACTTGTGTGTGTGTGTGTGTGTGTGTGTGTGTGTGTGTGTGTTGTTTTTTATCACAGGAAACTGTATTTATTTGGCTTTGTTCGGATGGTACAGAGCATCAGGTTGTGAGGTGCATTATGGGTAGAGTGATTGTTTACGAGGAAAAACAGCTGATTTTACCTGTGTGAAAAGGGTTAGCCTAGCTTAGCACAAAGACTGGAAGCAGAGGGAAACTGTTTGCCTAGCTTAGCACAAAGACTGGGAGCAGATGGAAACTGTTAGCCTAGCTTAGCACAAAGACTGGGAGCAGATGGAAACTGTTAGCCTAGCTTAGCACAAAGACTGGAACTATAGGCACAGTTGATTGTTGTAATGAAGTGAAGTGAAGACACGACGTGCTTTGTGGTTAAATTCTCCATTTAAACTGAGAATAATGTTTTTCAGAAGCTATAGTGTGACTCCAGGCTGGTGTCCGGCTCACTTAGAGTCTCCGCAGGTGGCTTTTTCTTTACATCTGCGGTTAAAATGAAGTGAAAGGCGCCGCCTGGAAGAAAAATCCTGTTTATTATAAATGCATTACTGGGAAACAGTGAAGAAGAGAGTGTGATCTGCTGTTAGAGGCGTGGAAAACACACGGGAGCTGCTGGGAGATCTGTGTAGGAAAACATCAGGAGTGAAATGTGCCTGTTTTCAATATCCACACACACACACACACACACACACACACACACACACCCTGTTAGTATGAAGACATTCTGCTGGGTTCCTGGCGGCGGCAGATGGACTCTGACACTCGAAAACAGCTGCCAAATTGAAACCATTTATCAAAATCTGACACGGGAGATCCAGGCGCAGAAAGGCAGTTTGTGGTTAAAGTGACGCTAACAGAAAGTCTGGCCTCGGCCCATAGGTATTCATTTATTCAAAGAAAACTCAATAAGAGGCCGGCTGCCGGAGAGCCGAGGGTTAAACCTGCTGTCACTTCCTGTTAGATAACCTGCTGTCACTTCCTGTTAGATTTCACCTCCGAAACACAGGGGGGAGAGGCTGTTAGCTTAGCTTTAGCTTCACTGCATTCACACAGCAGCAAATACAGGGAGGCGTTCAGGTGGCATGAGGATAAATCAATCATATCAAGTGAACATGTAGTAAGATGAATACAAAAATAAAGTAACGTTAATAAACCTGGGAGTAAATACACATTTTAAATTAAATAAAGTGAAGATATATGAAAATAAATACAAAAAATGATGTTAAATAAATATGAAAATTAAGCTGTTAGCTTAGCTTTAGTATCACTTTATGAGATCAAATGAGATATAACAATTCAAATGGAGGCGGGTTCAAGCGAGTGATTGGTTAGCTTAGCACAGAGACCGGGAGCAGAGGGAAACTGTTAGCTTAGCACAGAGACCGGGAGCAGAGGGAAACTGTTAGCTTAGCGCAGAGACCGGGAGCAGAGGGAAACTGTTAGCTTAGCGCAGAGACCGGGAGCAGAGGGAAACTGTTAGCTTAGCACAGAGACCGGGAGCAGAGGGAAACTGTTAGCTTAGCACAGAGACCGGGAGCAGAGGGAAACTGTTAGCTTAGCACAGAGACCGGGCGCAGAGGGAAACTGTTAGCTTAGCACAGAGACCGGGAGCAGAGGGAAACTGTTAGCTTAGCACAGAGACCGGGCGCAGAGGGAAGCTGTTAGCTTAGCACAGAGGCCAGGAGCAGAGGGAAACTGTTAGCTTAGCACAGAGACCGGGCGCAGAGGGAAACTGTTAGCTTAGCACAAAGACTGGAAGCAGAGGGAAACTGTTAGCCTAGCTTAGCACAAAGACTGGAAGCAGAGGGAAACTGTTAGCCTAGCTTAGCACAAAGACTGGAAGCAGAGGGAAACTGTTAGCCAAGCTTAGCACAAAGACTGGAAGCAGGAGGAAACTGTTAGCCTAGCTTAGCACAAAGACTGGAAGCAGAGGGAAACTGTTAGCCTAGCTTAGCACAAAGACTGGAAGCAGAGGGAAACTGTTAGCCAAGCTTAGCACACAGACTGGAAGCAGGAGGAAACTGTTAGCCTAGCTTAGCACAAAGACTGGAAGCAGGGGGAAACTGTTAGCCAAGCTTAGCACAAAGACTGGAAGCAGGAGGAAACTGTTAGCCTAGCTTAGCACAAAGAGTAGAAGCAGGGGGAAACTGTTAGCCTAGCTTAGCACAAAGACTAGAAGCAGGGGGAAACTGTTAGCCTAGCTTAGCACAACGACTAGAAGCAGGGGGAAACTGTTAGCCAAGCTTAGCACAAAGACTGGAAGCAGGAGGAAACTGTTAGCCTAGCTTAGCACAAAGACTGGAAGCAGGGGGAAACTGTTAGCCTAGCTTAGCACAACGACTAGAAGCAGGGGGAAACTGTTAGCCTAGCTTAGCACAAAGACTGGAAGCAGGGGGAAACTGTTAGCCTAGCTTAGCACAAAGACTGGAAGCAGGGGGAAACTGTTAGCATAGCTTAGCACAACGAGCACATTGTAACCACAAACTGAAAAACACGGATCTTCTCTTCTGTACCTGTGATCTGTGAGGTGACATTAACCGTGTTTATTAGCATGTTTAGCTTGTTGCACCTTTAGCCCTGATCCCTGACCCCCATCACTCAGGGGGGGTGGTTAATAATTCCTCTCCTCTTCATGAATCAGCTCTCATTGTGAATAATGAGCCGTGTTCATAATGAGCTGCTTTTAAATATGTTTCCTGTGACTGGAGCTAACCTGCACCATGTTCACATCATCAGAATCACTGACCCCCTTTATCATCTCTGATGGTTTGCCCCGGGTTGGTCTATGTTTTATAGAGATCAGGGGGGTGGTGATTTATCTTTGTTAGGCTGCTGTCTGAGGGTCAATCTGATCCATGAAGCCTCACAAAGAAGAGGAGGAGGAGGAGGAGGAGGAGGAAGAGGAGGAGGAGGAGACAAGCACAACAATCAATATATATAAAATAACAATACATATATTTAACATAACACTCACTTCGAAGAAGAGGAGGTTTTGAACCAACTAGCACTAGTGTGTGTGGTTGAGTGAGCTGTGTGTGTGTGTGTGTGTGTGTGTGTGTGTGTGTTCAGCAGTAAAGGGTTAATCCCTCATTGGTTAAAGGAGATTATCCAATCAACTGGCAGAATCTCGGAGCTGATCTGGCGTCAGTTCCTCTCTGAGGTCAGTGATAAGAGATGATGAGGAGGAGCAGTGCATTACTGTATCGACCAATGAGAGGGGGGGGGGTGCTGACAGGAATCCAATGCTGTGTATGTGTGTGTGTGTGTGTGTGTGTGTGTGTGTGTGAGGAATGGAGTGAGAGGGTGGTAATGTGTGTGTGCAGGGTGTGGCTGAGCAGCTGAGTGTGTGTGTGTGTGTGTGTGTGTGTGTGTGTGTGAGAGAGCTTTCACATGTCTCATTTAGCAGCGTAGGTTTCAGGTTTTGAGAATAATAAGAAAAGATACAACATAAAAAAAAGAGACTTTATTTACCTTTTAACTTAATAACGTTGATGAACAGAATACTCTCTGCGTATCAGCTACTAATTGGGTCTCTGAATTGATCCCAGTTAGTAGCTGACGTGCTCCAAAGCCAATCCAACTGTCACAGAAACACATGTTTTTTTTCTAAATGAAATAAATCCATTAGCTCACTGACGGTTTGAACTTAACGTCAACAAGGATACAGGTATGTTCTACTTCTTAACAAGTGCACAAGTCGATTTTAAATCTCTTTCAGCCTCAAACGTTCCTAATAATGCAACAATAACATAAATGATCACTTAAATGATTTAAAAAAAAGCTGAAATATATATTTTTGATGATTTTAGAGTTTAACTTCTGGAGTTCATGCACACACACACACACACACACACACACACACACACACACACACACACACACACACACACACACACACACACACACACACACTCTGTGAGCAGCAGCATCATTA
>CM062271.1:1846922-1871922 GCA_031216635.1 Dissostichus eleginoides | reverse complement strand
TGTCCTTACAGGAAGGTCTAAGTAAGGCTTACCGAGCCTACCTATCCTTAGCTCTGGGAATATTAGCATTGCTTCTTAATTCCAGTCACAAAGTCAGAATGTCTTGGTCGGGGAATGTTATGATTATTATGGTATAATAACAGATGTATTCCCTTCAGGAGATCATCCTGAAGCGAGCAGCTGACCTCACCGAGGCTCTCTACAGCGTCCCTCGCTCCCACAACCAGCTGCCCTCTCTCTCAGGCTCCGCCCACTCAGGCATGATGAACTCCTTCAGCAGCCAATTAGCTGTCTCATCTCCGAGGCGTCTAGGAGCAGGGTGAGGACTCTTTAAAGTAGAGACACTACATACTGATATACACCTGAACATCAGCAGGAGAGGACTCTTTAAAGTAGAGACTACATATATATACACCTGAACATCAGCAGGAGAGGACTCTTTAAAGTAGAGACACTACATACTGATATACACCTGAACATCAGCAGGAGAGGACTCTTTAAAGTAGAGACAGTACATACTGATATACACCTGAACATCAGCAGGAGAGGACTCTTTAAAGTAGAGACAGTACATACTGATATACACCTGAACATCAGCAGGAGAGGACTCTTTAAAGTAGAGACAGTACATACTGATATACACCTGAACATCAGCAGGAGAGGACTCTTTAAAGTAGAGACAGTACATACTGATATACACCTGAACATCAGCAGGAGAGGACTCTTTAAAGTAGAGACACTACATACTGATATACACCTGAACATCAGCAGGAGAGGACTCTTTAAAGTAGAGACACTACATACTGATATACACCTGAACATCAGCAGGAGAGGACTCTTTAAAGTAGAGACACTACATACTGATATACACCTGAACATCAGCAGGAGAGGACTCTTTAAAGTAGAGACACTACATACTGATATACACCTGAACATCAGCAGGAGAGGACTCTTTAAAGTAGAGACACTACATACTGATATACACCTGAACATCAGCAGGAGAGGACTGTTTAAAGTAGAGTCACTACATACTGATATACACCTGAACATCAGCAGGAGAGGACTCTTTAAAGTAGAGACAGTAGAATGCCAGAGAAAGGATCTTTTTGCCTGAATTGACTGCGTTTTTCTGGATATTTTTAAGGTTTTTTTAAGACTTGACCGAAGTGGACTTTTGTGTTTGGACCGTTTGCTGTGTGTCAAAGACTAACAAGGGTTGTCAGTGCGTGTGTCTTAAAACTGCTCTCAAACCCAAAATATACACTCTATTCAAATAATTTCAAAAGATTTTAGGAGCAAAATAAGTCAGGCCTGCTCGATTGCCTTCATCATATCAAACTGAAACACCATTCTGGCCCAATAGTGATCTGAGGGACAAAAAGTCCACCAAGCCTCCTCATAGACTCCCATGTTAAATTGGGTCAAATTCTTACATTACATGACGTAGCATTTAGCTGAGGCTTTCATCCAAAGCAACGTACATTAAGTGCAATAAACCATAGAGATTCAAACTAAGGACAGCAAGAACAGGGCTGACATGTTTACTGCAAACCAGCCAGACCATAGTGAGGTCTGCTGTATCAATTAAACTCCTAATTGCTATTTATTTTTTAATGGGCAAGGTATAAGAGAAACAGGTGGGTCTTCATTTCGTGGCGGAAGATATGTAGACTCTTCGCTGTCCTGGTATCAGTGGGAAGACTTCATTTACCTGTTGGAGACATAATAAACTAGACTTCACCCAAAAACTAGCCGACCAATCCTCCGTCCTGCAGGAATATGACTTCATCATCTTCATAAAGTGTGATGAAGAACTCCTGCTGAGAGAAACACAGAAAACCAACTGTGCACTTTGAGAAGAGACCCGTCAGCTTCTCCAAATGAAAGGAGTTTGTCATACAGACACACACACACACACACACACACACACACACACACACACACACACACACACACACACACACACACACACACACACACACCACACACACACACACACACACACACACACACAGCATCAGGGTTATTTCACCTTCCTCAGGCTTCTTCTCTTTCTTTTGATGCTGTTTTGATCACTTCTCTTCTTCTTCATCACATTACAATTAATATATTCAACATTTCTTAAATGCGAATATACTAATATATAACTGGGCGATACAGAGGAAGTCAAATATTTCTGATAAAATACCTCAATATCGATAATGCAACGATATTGTACCGTTGACTATCGGTGCTTTTACAACATATTTACGCTGTTGCTTGAAACACAGTCATCACTGAACTGTAACGCAGCATTTAACACCAGGGAAAAGACACTATATTGATAGCACAATATTACAAATGTAAGATACCATCACGAGCCCTATAACCTTTATTTCTACCAACAAAAAGGAACAAGTTGTGCGTTTGTTGGGAACTATTTTCTATGGCAGATGAATCTACATTCAGTTCTTTAGCGAGTTTTTGTTGCAGCAGGAAGGCAAGAGTTCTCTAACAATAATGGGGAAGTTATATCTGTCTTTGACACGCTTTGACACACACTGATACACACACACACACACACACACACACACACACACACAGACAAATGTACAGTTTGAGGGTAAAGTTTCCTTTCAGCAGACAGCTTGTGAACACGCGTCGACAGGAAGCAGGTCGAACTGTTTCTACTCCCTCGACACCCACACCCACACCCACACACACCACACACACACACACACACACACACAAACACACACACACACACTGAACCGTGGTCTGCTTTCCCCATCGGCCTGCAGCGAACACCTTACAGAATCATGAGGTCATGGGAAGCAAAGATCTACATTCAGAACTCTCTGCTTTATGCGGAGAGGACTCTTTAAATTAGAGACACTACATACTGATATACACCTGAACATCAGCAGGAGAGGACTCTTTAAAGTAGAGACACTACATACTGATATACACCTGAACATCAGCAGGAGAGGACTCTTTAAAGTAGAGACACTACATACTGATATACACCTGAACATCAGCAGGAGAGGACTCTTTAAAGTAGAGACACTACATACTGATATACACCTGAACATCAGCAGGAGAGGACTCTTTAAAGTAGAGACACTGCATACTGATATACACCTGAACATCAGCAGGAGAGGACTCTTTAAAGTAGAGACACTACATACTTCGGACGTCACAGGTTTGGCATCTGTAGCTCATTATCTCCGTAACTCAGATCTATTTATATATCCTAAAATCCTGAGGGGCTCCAAATCAAAAACACAACAAACCACTTCCTTTATTCTCAGGAAACACCGAAAGAACCTTAATAAATGTAGTCCATGTTAACTGCCTGTGAAAATACATATACAGAATAATATAGAAATGCATGAAGTAAGAAAGTCAAGCATCCAGTGGATCAAAATTAGAGGAAAATATCCTCATTTTAAAACATCTTGGAGAAGATTTATATTCCTACTCAGAGCTCTGGTCCTTTTTAAATCAATGCTTCGTAATAAGAAGTTCATTTGGAACATTTTCCATATTTTTTGCATGAACAGTTTTGCAGCTTTTCTGTGTTTTTGGTAATCCTGAGATCATGCAAAAAAGATTTAGAACATATTTACATTTCAACCAGTTTTTGTGATGCTTCCCACGCCGTACACACACACACACACACACACACACACACACACACACACACACACACACACACAGAAACAGTTTTCTTTATCACAGAACAGTCGTGACTTCTCGTTTCTCGCTCACTCTTTCCTCCACATGTGTTTCCCATCGACTCCGCCTGGGAATTGCGTTGGCCCGAACCAGGAAGTGGGGGAAAGTGAATGAGGGAGGAAGGGGGGGGGAGGGAGGGGGGGAGATATTTTAAGTAAGGGGGGGGGGTTTAATGTGCTACTTGGCAGAGTGTTGGCTCCTCTTAGAAACCTCAGTGGGAACAGGAAGTCTCTGGGGGGTCAAAGGTCACGCTGAGAACATCGCTATTCAATGCATGCTCGATGAGGGTCTATCAACGGGAGATTTATTTTGGGGGGGGGGGAAAAATGGGGGTGTTAAGGTACTGTAAATGTATAGGAGAGGTGAGGGAGGGAGAGGTCGTGATGATGTCACTGATGAGGTCACAGCGAGGTGGGCGGGGGTCCTGCAGTGTTACTCACTTTACACCATTAAATATATACAATACTTTAAAGACTCTCTCTGTTGTGATTGGTCAACAAGCGTAGAGATGTCCCGCCCCTTAGCCTATAACGTACAATGTGTTGGAGCGCTAGCCAATAGGAGTGCGAGTGTTACATAGCAGGGCTCGACATTAGAAATGGCCCGCTGACCCGGAAGCACTATTTAGACCCCCCCGGGCAGCGACACGTACTTTCCACTTGCCCGCTCGGGCCATTACAAATATTGCTTTAAAATAAATAACAGCGCGCTCCTTCACTACAGACCTTAGCGCACCTAACCATTCGCCAAAATGTTTTTAATACCAGCGCTAACCGGCCAAGCGCCGGGCAAAAAACAATCTTCAAATAAAAGAAAGTCACCGGAGGAGTTAAAGGAGAGAGACAGGGAGTATGAGAAGAAGAGGGAGAGGAAGCTTCAGCCACGCTGGCTTGATCGATGGAGTTGGCTTCTATATGATGCCAATATAAACACGGTCTTCTGTCGGCTCTGTGATGCAGTTTGTGCATAAGTTACTACTGCAACAAATGTGTTCATTTTCTTCATTATTAGAGTCGAGTGCTCTTGGGCCAGTGGTTACAACGGGGGGGCCGGTGACAATGATATAGTGATGTCGATATGTTCCTGAAGTAATCAAAGGAGTATAACTGGTGTTAAAGGTCTTAAATCAAAAGACTTAAACATTTGTTTCCCGACATTGCAGTTTAGAATCTCAAAATAATAGGAAATATAAAAAAAATCAATGAATTATTTACAGATTTAACGGAAGAAGTTAACGTCATTTTATTCGCTGTCATTGACAACAAAAACCTCCACCAACATTGTGCAGCACTGTGTACCAGGCAATGTCTATTTGGCTTTTCTCAATGTTTCCCCTAAATGCATCTCTATCACCTCTCCTTTGTTAAATCTGAACTAACCCGTGTTTCCTCCCCAGGATACTCCCGTAACTCGAACAGCGTGTCCCCGCGCGGCTACGTGCCGTCCTCCACGCCTCAGCAGTCCAACTACAACACCATCACGTCCTCCATGAACGGGTACGGAGCGGGGATGACCAACCTGGGGGTCCCGGGTCTCCAAGCTCCTCAACGGCTCCACAAACTCTGCCTACGCAAGTGAGTCACACTGCAAACTCATCAAACTAGACCTGGTCTAACTTTAAACTCATCAAACTACACCTGGTCTACTTTAAACTCATCAAACTACACCTGGTCTACTTTAAACTCATCTAAAAACTGGTTTAAGAGCTGGTCCGTCCGAGAGCAGCAGCAGGATCCTCTAACACTGACTACACCAAACACACTGAGGTGGAACAAACCACAATAAATCAGCCTTTTCTAAAAATAAAAAATAAATCTCATAATTGTGACTTTTTTCTAAAGATTAAAAAATGTGGACTTTTTCTGAAAATCTAAAAAATTCTGACTTTTCGTGAAAATCAAAAAATTCTGACTTTTCGTGAAAATCAAAAAATTCTGACTTTTTCTCCAAAACAAAAATTCTGACTTTTTTTTCAAAAATTCGGACTTTTCCCCCAAAAAACATTTCTGAACAATTCTGACTTTTTTTCCAACAATTTCGCAGAAAATCTCAAAATTCCGACTTTTTGCTAAAAATCACAAAATCTGAATTTTTCTGTAAAAAAAAAAAAATCGGAATATTCTAACAATTCCGACTTTTTTCCCAAAATCGGAAAATTCAGATTTTTTTCTCAACATCAAAAAAATCGGATGATTTTCTGAAAATTCTGAACTTTTCTGGACTGTTCTCAAAATTCAGATTTTTTTTTCTCAAATCAAAAAATTCTGACTTTCTTCCCAAAATCTAAAAATTCTGACTTTTTTCTCGAAATCTAAAAATTCTAATTTTTTTCCCAAAAGTCTTACTTTTTTCTCAAAGTTTTAAATAAAATGTTTTCTGGAAATTCATATACTTTTTACGGAACATTTTCACATCATGACTTTTGTTTGAAAATATCAGAATTTTGAATTTCAAGCATTCAACAGAATCAATGTATTCTGAAGTGTCAGGTGATGTTGGAGCACGGAAAGGAGTACATGTCTTAGTTACATGTTCAAATATAAGTCATTAAAGCACTTGAGTGGTAATTTGTGTCTGCAACGTCCTGAAGGTGAAGCATTGAAGAGTCATTTTGAGTTTTAGCAACTGAAGCATTGTTTTGTCAGTCGACAGTGACTCGGGTAGCTAAAGACGCTGCAGGTAAAAGCTGAAGGGTTTTGGAAACTAATGAATAAAGCGACGTGTGTTTACAACCAAAAAACCTTGTTGGAGGAAATCCGACTGAAGAGAAGCTTTTAAATGATAACAGCAACCTGCATTGAATTGTGTATCATTCGTCATTTTCACATCCCTATATAGACATTATTTCTTGAATGCATTTATATTTTAAACCTAAAAGCAGACCATCTTGAAGTAGAGACATTAAAGTGAAATAGCAACGAGACATCTTTGCTCCTTCAAACCTTAACATGTATTTTAAATGTGATGTTTTAGTGGAAAACATCCCAAGGAGTTAAAGGGCCAGTAATGAGTCTGTGAGGCGTTCAGGTACAGCTTGGTCTCTCAGAGTAAATCCAGAGAGGCTCCAGTCTGTAACACACCTGAGGAGGAGCAGGTGTGTGTGTGTGTGTGTGTGTGTGTGTGTGTGTGTGTGTGTGTGTGTGTGTGTGTGTGACGCCTGGAGGGGGTTTGTTTTGTTTTGGCTTCTGATTCAAAGCCTGAGTCTCAGAGAGCCTCGTTCAGAAACTCAGTGGCTGCCAGGAGATGTGTTCGAAGCAGCGCATTGTTTACCTCCTCTTCATCACCTCTTCCTCCTCCTCCTCTTCCTCACCTCCTCCTCCTCTTCTAACCCCCACTAACACCTTCACATCCTCACCTTCTGGGCCGTCACAATCAGACCTTTATCTGTTCCACACGTAGTTACATCGTTACAGCAAAAGTATAGAGACAAAAACACTAATATACAAAATAGAGAGTACGCTGTATGAGAATATATATATTCAACTGGGTGTGTATGTGTGTATAAACACACACATATGTATATATTTGTATTCTTTGTGACTGTGAGAAACAGCAGGTTGTTCTCGCTGTGTACATCACAATAGTTTGGAGTAGCTTTTGTTAGAGAAGGAAGCAGAGACTCTGTTGGCACCAGGCGATACATCACATTTACATCCGCCATTTCACACACACATCTACACACACTGTCTTTAACACACACACATTCACACACACTGTCTTTAACACACTCACATTCACACACACTGTCTTTAACACACTCACATCTACACACACTGTCTTTAATACACTCACATTCACACACACTGTCTTTAACACACTCACATCTACACACACTGTCTTTAACACACTCACATTCACACACACTGTCTTTAACACACTCACATTCACACACACTGTCTTTAACACACTCACATCTACACACACTGTCTTTAACACACTCACAGTCACACACACTGTCTTTAACACACTCACATTCACACACACTGTCTTTAACACACTCACAGTCACACACACTGTCTTTAACACACTCACATGCACACACACTGTCTTTAACACACTCACATCTACACACACTGTCTTTAACACACTCACATCTACACACACTGTCTTTAACACACTCACATTCACACACACTGTCTTTAACACACTCACATTCACACACACTGTCTTTAACACACTCACATTCACACACACTGTCTTTAACACACTCACATTCACACACACTGTCTTTAACACACTCACATTCACACACACTGTCTTTAACACACTCATATTCACACACACTGTCTTTAACACACTCACATCTACACACACTGTCTTTAACACACTCACATCTACACACACTGTCTTTAACACACTCACATTCACACACACTGTCTTTAACACACTCACAGTCACACACACTGTCTTTTACACACTCACATCTACACACACTGTTTTTAACACACTCAAAGTCACACACACTGTGTTTAACACACTCACATTCACACACACTGTCT
Source organism: Dissostichus eleginoides (assembly GCA_031216635.1). Lineage (NCBI taxonomy): Eukaryota > Metazoa > Chordata > Actinopteri > Perciformes > Nototheniidae > Dissostichus > Dissostichus eleginoides. Next base: position 1,863,706 of record CM062271.1, on the reverse strand, counting down.
TTAACACACTCACATCTACACACACTGTCTTTAACACACTCACATCTACACACACTGTCTTTAACACACTCACATTCACACACACTGTCTTTTACACACTCACATTCACACACACTGTCTTTTACACACACACATCTACACACACTGTCTTTAACACACTCACATTCACACACACTGTCTTTTACACACTCACATTCACACACACTGTCTTTTACACACTCACATTCACACACACTGTCTTTTACACACACACATCTACACACACTGTCTTTAACACACTCACATCTACAAACACTGTCTTTAACACACTCACATTCACACACACTGTCTTTAACACATTCACAGTCACACACACTGTCTTTAACACACTCACATCTACACACACTGTCTTTAACACACTCACATCTACACATACTGTCTTTAACACACTCACATCTACACACACTGTCTTTAACACACTCACATTCACACACACTGTCTTTAACACACTCACATTCACACACACTGTCTTTAACACACTCACATCTACACACACTGTCTTTAACACACTCACATCTACACACACTGTCTTTAACACACTCACATTCACACACACTGTCTTTAACACACTCATATCTACACACAATGTCTTTAACACACTCACATTCACACACACTGTCTTTAACACACTCACATTCACACACACTGTCTTTAACACACTCACATTCACACACACTGTCTTTAACACACTCACATCTACACACACTGTCTTTAACACACTCACATCTACACACACTGTCTTTTACACACTCACATTCACACACACTGTCTTTAACACACTCACATCTACACACACTGTCTTTAACACACTCACATTCACACACACTGTCTTTAACACACTCACATTCACACACGCTGTCTTTAACACACTCACATTCACACACACTGTCTTTAACACACTCACATCTACACACACTGTCTTTAACACACTCACATCTACACACACTGTCTTTAACACACTCACATTCACACACACTGTCTTTAACACACTCACATTCACACACACTGTCTTTAACACACTCACATTCACACACACTGTCTTTAACACACTCACATTCACACACACTGTCTTTAACACACTCACATTCACACACACTGTCTTTTACACACTCACATTCACACACATTGTCTTTAACACACTCACAGTCACACACACTGTCTTTAACACACTCACATTCACACACACTGTTTTTAACACACTCACAGTCACACACACTGTGTTTAACACACTCACATTCACACACTGTCTTTAACACACTCACATTCACACACACTGTCTTTAACACACTCACATCTACACACACTGTCTTTAACACACTCACATTCACACACACTGTCTTTTACACACTCACATTCACACACACTGTCTTTTACACACACTGTCTTTAACACACTCACATCTACACACACTGTCTTTAACACACTCACAGTCACACACACTGTCTTTAACACACTCAAATCTACACACACTGTCTTTAACACACTCACATCTACACACACTGTCTTTAACACACTCACATTCACACACACTGTCTTTAACACACTCATATCTACACACAATGTCTTTAACACACTCACATTCACACACACTGTCTTTAACACACTCACATTCACACACACTGTCTTTAACACACTCACATTCACACACACTGTCTTTTACACACTCACATCTACACACACTGTCTTTAACACACTCACATTCACACACACTGTCTTTTACTCACTGAGTCTATAAACTGGGGGAGCTCTTAAAGGGACAGTGCAACTTTCTGTATCTCCTCCTCTGCTGTTTCTCTCTGGATGGGGTTAGCTTAGCTTAGCATAAACACTGGAGGTGGAGGGAAACTGCTAGCCGGAGTTTCACGGAATTCCGGAATTACACTTGAATGGAAAATATGGTATTTTTTTGTTGTAAATCTTAAAGAATGAATGATCTGATGAGTTTTCTTGGCACTGAGTAAATGTTCTGGAGCTTTCCGTCATATCACATGATCTTCATCAACAAGTGGTCTTATCCCTATACTCATTACAATATACAAACAAAAACTATTAATCAATAACAACAATAATACATTTGATTTCCAAGCGCGTTTTCAGGTTCTCAAAGACATCAAAGGAAAATAATGAAATACAAAAAGTTGAATTAAAACACATCAAATGAACTTTTAAACACACAGATGATCGACATTGACACACACACACACACACACGCGCACACACACACACACACACATGCGCACGTGCACACACACACACACACGCGCGCACACACACACGCACGCGCACACACACACACACACGCACACGCGCACGCGCACACACACACACACACACACACTCACACACACACACACAAACACACACACACACACACACAGACACACACGCACATGCACACACACACACACACACACACACACACACACACACCTCTGCTGCTCTCAAAGTCCTTCAAAGTTATGGATCAACTTTGGCAGCTTGTTTGTGTTTACCTGCAGACGTCTCGGCCCCTCCCCCTCCTGCATGCCCCTCCCCCCCTCATCTGTCACCCACCTGCCCCCCGCCTCACTTCCTGTCTCCCCCCCGCCTCACTTCCTGTCTCTCTCCCCTGTAGGCCCTCTCTCATTCTCTCCTGTGCATATGGTCTCTGCAGTCAAACAGAAGAGCGCCTTCGCCCCCGTCGTCAGGCCTCAGGTCTCCCCGCCCCCCGGCTGCACCTCGTCCAATGGCAGCAACCTCCAGGGTGAGCATCCCCCCCTCACCCCCACCCTCACCCCCCCTCCCCCTTTCACCCTGCTTACCCCCACTCTTATTTTGAAAAAGCTAAAACACTCGAGCGCAAAGTTGATCCATAACGTCTGAAAATAAAAAGTGCTTTTATTTTCATTTTATCAGCTAATGATGGTACATCCCATAATAATGCAAATCAGCGTTCAATCAAGTTAAACCCCCCCCCCTCACCCCCCCCCCCCTAACCCCCCCCCCTCGGCCCCCCTCCCCCCTTTCCACCCTGCCTACCCCCCCCTCACCCCCCCTCCCCCCTTTCCACCCTGCCCTTTTTCTTTACTTCCTGAACATAGTGACATCACTACGGAACACTCGTGCTCCTATTTTTAGAAATGACACATTTCCCCTCTGTGGGACGAATAAAGGTAATCTGATTCTGATTGGCTAACGCTCAGCACACATTGTACGTGATAGGCTGAGGGGCGGGACATCATTAAGCCATCGACCAATCGGAACAGATACACATTTTTTTTCTAATTCTTTTAGACTGAATGATAAATAAAGACGTTAATTTCCTGCATGTCTAATAGTCAGAGGTGGGAAGTATTGGAGTACAAATACTTCGTTATACTTAAGTACATTGTTCTGGTATCAGTACTTTAGTCCACTTTACTTTGACTTCTTACATGTTGAACACAAATACCTGTACTTTCTACTTCTTACATGTTGAACACAAATACCTGTACTTTCTACTTCTTACATGTTGAACCCAAATACCTGAACTTTCTACTTCTTACATGTTGAACCCAAATACCTGAACTTTCTACTTCTTCCATGTTGAACTCAAATACCTGTACTTTCTACTTCTTACATGTTGAACCCAAATACCTGAACTTTCTACTTCTTCCATGTTCCAAACAGGCTGGTTCCTTTAGTCTGAATGTGTGTTTGGTGGCGTGATCATTATTCTTTAGAGTCATTGCGTGCCTATTGATTTGAACACGATCCGTGTATCCATCATTTCCTGGTCTTCTCTAAAGAAGAGGGACCAATGGAAACGTTGTCATGTTGCCGTTGTTCAGCATGGAAACATTCATTAGCTAACAATGACATTATTGTTCTATTAATATAAAGGGAGGTCAGGTACTCTTTAAAACAGCTGCTAGTTATGGGTACTTTTTACTGAAGTACATTTCAAAGCCTCTTTACTTTGACTTGAGTTAAGAAGTTTAGTCAGTACTTCTACTTTCACCAGAGTATCTTTAAACACGAGTATCTGTACTTCTACTTGAGTGAAGGATGTGTGTACTTCTACTTGAGTAAAGGATGTGTGTACTTCTACTTGAGTACAGGATGTGTGTACTTCTACTTGAGGAAAGGATGTGTGTACTTCTACTTGAGGAAAGGATGTGTGTACTTCTACTTCAGTACAGGATGTGTGTACTTCTACTTGAGGAAAGGATGTGTGTACTTCTACTTGAGTAAAGGTTGTGTGTACTTCTACTTGAGTAAAGAATGTGTGTTCTTTTGCCATCTCTGCTAATAGTTGAACTGTTATTAAAATGTGTGTGTGTGTGTGTTTCAGCCATGGCAGGTCTCATCGTGCCCCCCATGTGAGGAGGATCTTCAGATCCCCCCCCCTCCACAAAAAATATTCCCATCGACCCCGGAAACTACAACTCAAGAAGAAGAACGTTTGAATTTCAATTTCCTGCCATCGTGCTCGAAATGGAGCCCAATCATTGGACGTTAGAATGTGGGGGAGGGGCTTATATGTTGTGTGTTAGTGAGACTTCAGAAGTCTGAACAGGTCTCAGATCAGTTTGAAACACTGTGAGACAGGAAGTAGATCCACCGACAGCTTCTGAAACGCTGCGATCTCATTGGTTGATTAGAATCCGGTTGCATTTAAAGGGCCAGTACACATTTTTGCCGTTTATTACAAATCACAGCTAAACACATTTTATACCAAAGCTGCTCCCAGACGCCAAATTAAAAAGTGTACAGTTATTTAGATTTGATCCAAAGTTTTACTGGACAACATTGGAAAGAACATTTGACCAATGCTGAAAAATATAGTTAAACGGTCAGAAAATAGTTCAATTTTACCAAAAAAGTCACGCTAAATGTTGCTTTTTTGGAAAGAATTTGGACCAAAATTGGATGAAAAATAAGTCAGAAAACCCCAAAACAACGAGAGAAAATACAATTAAACTGAAAGCAGTCGAAGTGTTGGTTTGAATAAAGGAAAAGTATAATTGAAGAGCAACATTCAGCAGGTAGCAATCTCAGAAATTATTAAAACAATTCTTATAAATTCTACAAAATTCTACAAAATTCTCTAATAGTCCATTAAATCAAATTTGTATGAGATGTCGCCAAACTAAAGTTGAGCAAAGTTATATTATTGGTGACTTTTTTCAGAAGTTCTCAGAGCAGACTTCGAGGAGCTTTCGGTGGATTCTGAATCTGAAACCAGGAAGAATTCAACTCTTCTTTATTTTTTTTAATCTGGAAAAAGCCGTCAAACGGTGCTTTCCGGATCTCCAATCAGAAATGGACTCTTTAAAGGCGGCTGATATTAAAATCTCCTCCTCTCTGTACCATAGCTTTCAAACAACGTCTCATCCCAAAAAAAGGAGGCAAATGCAGAAATCTTTTAAAAGTAAAGAACAAATGTTTCTCGTTTCTTTTTTATCATTTTCTTTCTTTGTTTCTCTGTCATTTGAAATACTCCGTACGATAGTTCTGTTTGTCTCCGTGTGGTAGATTTAAAGCAGAGGCGCTTGCAGCAGTTTTAATCACTTTCAGATTCTCTTTCTTCTGATTGTGTTCTTATTTTATATGTATTTATAAAAAGGTTTGTTTTCGGGGAGTTCCTTTTGTGATTTAGGCCTGAACGATAGTCTCAAATATATCTGTAAACACATTTGATGTCTTAATACCTTTTAGATATTGTAAAAAGAGTGAACAAGTGAGAGGAATTAACCCTTTTGTAAAAACAAGAACAACCCGTCGACCTGTTTCTGAAAGCAGGACGTTAAAAAAAGGCTTTCATCACTTTTGTATAAAAAAAACTGCTTTTTTCCGATATTTAACTTTTTGTAAAAGCATCATTCGTTCCCCTGGTTATCTCGTCCTTTGTGTATTATTGTGAAATGTATAATCATGGTTATTCCTTAATGCACTATTTCTGTTGGGGCACTTAATAAGAGAAATGCATCTTAGCAAAAAAGAGAAAAAAGCTAAAAGTTACAAAAAAAACCCTCAGAAAGCTCGAACGATCTGCTCCGGTACGTTTCCTGAGAATCCTCGTCACGTGAAGTTTTTTATATCTCAGAAGCTTTAGCTTATAATAACCCTCCACTCTTACGTTTGGTTTCGGTGTTTAGAAGACGATATTTGATCCATCTGAATATCCAAACCCGATCCTCGTCTTTGTGTTTTTTGGTGAGAATGATCGTACGATTTTAAAACAGGCAGATTTTACTCCCAAAAACAGTCTTTTGGATTTCAAGGAAACTTCCATCGATCCTGATTTTAATTATGCAACTGTGTTCCTGTTCTGTAATCAATTGAAATGTTATCGTAAAGTCGATGCCCTCCGATCGACATCACAGACCTTCGACAAAGCTTCAGTTCTGCAGCGGTTATCGTACGTTTTTATTTCTCGTAATCGTCGATTCTCCAGTGAAACTGAGAGAACGTTTTTGCACCGTTTGTCCCTCAGGTTCCCGTTCAAAAAAATAAAAAGTTAGCATCATCCACGCAGACCTGAAACTGGAAAAAAGCTACGTCAGCGGTTAGCTTTCTAAAACGGAAATGCCTTTAAAAAGGTAAACAGCGCCATCTTACGACGCAGAGAGGTACTGCAACTGATCTGGGATGTTAACGCAGAAGAGCATCACGTACATGAATTTAAAAATAATACTTAAGCACATAATTATGATTTAGCATCTTAAAATCACAGGAAGTGACAACAAAGACACTTCCTGTTAGCAACATTCCACAGCAAATTACGAAGAACTTTGGTACGGAAAACAAAATCCCGTAATTCAGCAATCTGCGTATTTCAGCGCAGACAACCTTATATTTACAACATCCCATCATTTCTGGACTCTGGAGATTCAGACATGATGGAGATCACAAGAAATGTTGTTTTTTATTACAGACTTAGACTTGTAATAACTTCATCTTTACGGAACGGCACAGCGTCGCGTTGAAGCTGGCCGGTGGGCGTGTCTGGCGTGCGACCAACAACCAATCACATTAATCTCCCGCCCCGGACACACAAGCACGCGGTTTGATTGGCTAGAGCTTGTACTGGCATTCAAAGTGAATGGGAAGCGTCTCCGTTGAAGCACGCGAGGCTGCCGTGTGGACGTACCGTTACAGAAAACAAAAGAGATCTGAGTTTGGTATCTATGAGCAAAAGTCCTTACACTTCCAAAATCTATATTCCATCATTTACATGTATTTGTTTTTAGGACATGTCTCTGTTTGTGAACGGTCTATAAGATGAGTTTGTGCTGAAAGAAAGAAAGAAAAGACATGGAGAATAGTAAGATCTCTAAACTTTAGACGGATCATACTTTTGACTTTATGCAAACTGAATCTGTTCAGGAAAAGCTTCATTAATTTAACGGTGAAACGTCGCTCCTCAAAGTCTCCGTTTCGTCTCCACAGCTTGCTATAATAATAATAATATAATATAATAATAACTTTTATTTCTGCTCACCGTTGTAGAAAGTTTGCTTCTCACCGTCCTGGTTTTTAAAAACTGCAAAGAAACCTTTTTCTTCGATGTTTTTTTCTTCAATGTGAAAGAGGGCAGAGGTACTGCGTCTTTGTGAAATATGAAATATATCATCAAAGTATATCAAAGCACAATGTTTAATTATTAATGTCTTTAGATTACCAACGGGGGCCACGCTCTCTCCTCTGTCTCTGCCATGCTGTAAATAGATGCATGTTTTTCTGGTTTATTTTCCTGTGATCCAGTGCTTTTTGTACAGAAACAGTCTAATAAAGATTACATTTGGCTTGAACTCAGATGCACCGTGTCTCATTGTGGAGGGGGAAATCCAAGTCTAATAGTGATGTGACATTCGCGAACGATCCGATTCTTTTGAACGGCTCTTTGGTACGAACGAAGGGAACCGAGTCCTACTTGGTGAGAGCTGTTCTTTTTATCGTTGGTTCACTGCCTGCCATAAATACACTCGCCTTTAAAGGAACTTGCTCTCCTGAATGCACATGTTCCGTAGCAGATGATGGCATAACGCATGCTGCTTGAGTAGTAGTTTGGCTGAGAGATGTAGCAAGTTATACTTTTTCTGTGAGTAAAAGTAGATTCCTGGCGATACAGTCAATCAGTCAAGTCTGTCGAGTTGGTCACTTTGTTCGTCATGTCCGTTGGACTTATATCGTAAAGGACCACAATACAGCCGTGAGTTTCTTCTTGGAAAAAGATCAACTTTCTTCAGTTTGGAAGCTAAACTCACCGAGGAACTCAGCTGCCTGGAGCTCCTCTGCTCCCCGTCTCGTGTCGAGCCCCACCCGGAAAGAAGACGCCGCAAGCGGCGTGAGAGGAGGCAGAAGAGGGGGAAACGTGGAGGTATCCGGGCTAGGCTAGCGGCTAGCCCACACAAGCCGGCAATTCCAACACTACTTATGGCAAATGTCCGTTCATTAGACAACAAGATGGACAACATACGTTTACTACGATCAACCCAGCGTAAGGTGAGGGACTGCTGTGTTTACCTGTTCACGGAAACATGGCTCCACAAGAACATCCCGGACTCCGCTATTCAGCTAGACAAGCTAACATCAAATCAAATCAAGTTTTATTTATAAAGCACATTTAAAAGCGATTTTTGGTCGAGCCAAAGTGCTGTACATGTAATAAAAACACATTACTACAATCACAATAAAAGACAATAAATTACCACAGATATATAAAAAACACAGGGAATAGTCAGGAGTCGTGCTCCGCTCTGACTAGAAGGCCAGGGAGAAGAAGTGAGTCTTTAGTGAGGGTTTAAAAACCCCCAGGGTCTGGGCCGACCTCACATGGAGGGGCAGAGTGTTCCAGAGCCTGGGGCCAGCTGCTGCGAAGGCTCGGTGCCCTCGGGTTTTGAGCCTGGTCTTGGGCACTACCAGCAGCAGCTGGTCAGCAGACCTTAAAGCTCTGGCTGGGGTGTAGCGCTGGAGGAGTTCTGCCATACAGGCCGGAGCCAGCCCATTCAGGGCTTTGAAAACAAATAAAAGGATTTTAATCAATTCTGAACCGAACTGGAAGCCAGTGTAGTGAGGCCAGAGTTGGGGTGATGTGGTCACGCTTTTTGTGGCCAGTCAGAAGACGTGCAGCTGCGTTCTGCACTAGCTGCAGGCGTCTAATTGAGGCCTGGTCCATACCCACATACAGAGCGTTGCAATAGTCCAGTCTTGAGGTAACAAAGGCGTTAATGACCCTTTCTAGGTCTTTAAAAGATAAATACGACTTGGTTTTGGCCAATAGTCTTATTTTAAAAAAGCAGGATTTGACTACGGTGCTGACCTGCTTATCAAATTTAAAAGTGCTAGTGAAGGTCACTCCAAGGTTCATGACAGAGGGGAGGATGTTTTCATTGAGAGAGCCCAGAATATCAACCGGAGAGGCCGGAGGCTGGGGTCCAAAAAAGATGACCTCGGTCTTGCTCTCGTTGAGGTTAGGGAAATTTTGGCTCAGCCAGGATTTGATCTGTTAAGCAGTCCATCAACTGCTGTAGTGAGTGTTTGACATTTGCTTTGAGAGGCAGATAGATCTGTACATCGTCGGCGTAGCAGTGGAAGGGAATATTGTGTTTAGTGAGAATTGAACCTAGGGGCAGTATGTACAGTAAAAAGAGGATGGGGCCCAGGATAGAGCCTTGGGGAACCCCACAGGTAAGAGGGGCTTTGGCAGAGGAGAAGGCACCTAGCTGCACTGAGAAGCTACGGTCTGTCAGGTAGGACCTGAACCATGCAAGGGCAGAGCCTGTGATGCCTGCGGACTGTTCAAGCCATGACAACAGGATGCTATGGTCCACAGTGTCAAAGGCAGCTGTCAGGTCTAACAGCACCAGGACAGCTGGGCTACCTGAGTCGGCGACTAGGAGCAGATCATTAAAAACTCTTAAAAGGGCTGTTTCAGTGCTGTGCATGGGTTTGAAGCCAGACTGAAACCTTTCATGGATTCCATGCGTGGTTAAGAACATGCTACCGAGCAGACAGGAACAAAGATAGCGGGGGGAATAAGACTCGCGGCGGCGGTGTGTGTGTGTACATCAGTGACGCTTGGTGTCGAGACTCTGTTGTTGTTAGCCAACACTGTTCGCCACTGGTGGAGTTTATGGTTCTAAAGTGCCGTCCTTTTTACCTGCCGAGGGAGTTTACAGCGATTCTTGTGGTGGCTGTTTATATCCCCCCTAACCCCAGCAAAGAGGGTAGAGAGGAGGCACTCGTTGAACTGTACCGAGCCATCAGTGAGCAACAGACAGCACACCCAGACGGCCTTCTCATCGTAGCTGGAGACTTCAACCACGCTAACTTAAAAATTGTGCTGCCTAAAATATATCAGCATGTTGATTTTCCAACCAGGGAAAACAACACATTAGACCTGGTCTATACCACCATCAAGGGAGCATACAAGGCGTCCCCCCTCCCCCACATCGGCCTCTCTGACCACCTCACTGTTCTGCTGGAACCGGCCTACAGACCCAGGGTAAAAGCCACCAAACCGGTTTCAAAACAGGTTCGGGTGTGGTCAGAGGACAGCACAGCTGCACTCAGAGACTGCTTTGACACTACAGACACACACGACCAGGCTCTGCGTCTTTCACCAGCCAGTGTGAGGAGCACACTGTTGAGGATTAACCCCCGCAAGGCTGCAGGACCTGACAACATTCCTGGTCGTGTGCTGAGGGACTGCGCGGAAGAGCCCACAGATGTTCTCACAGACATTTTTAACATCTCCCTGAGCCAGGCTGTTGTTCCCTCGTGCTTCAAGGAAACCACCATCATTCCAGTGCCAAAGAAGTCATCTCCATCCGGCTTCAACGACTACCGTCCCGTCGCACTAACTTCTACCATCATGAAGTGCTTCGAAAGGCTGGTCATGAAGCAGATCAAATCCACCCTCCCCCCATCGCTGGACCCATTTCAGTTTGCCTACCGAGCTAAACGGTCCACAGAGGATGCAATCTCCTCCGCTCTCCACCCAGCCCTCACACACCTGGACACTAAGACTAAGACTAAGGACTCATATGTTAGAATGCTATTCATAGACTTCAGCTCAGCATTCAACACTATTATCCCCCAGCAGCTGTTACAAAAACGTACAGACCTGGGCCTCAGCCCCTCTCTCTGCAACTGGTTGCTGGACTTCCTCACAGAGAGACCACAAGCTGTACGGGTCAACAACAACACCTCAAACACCCTCATACTGAGCACGGGGGCCCCCCAAGGATGTGTGCTCAGCCCCCTTCTCTTCACTCTGCTGACCCACGACTGCAAACCCAACTTCAGCTCCAACCACATCGTGAAGTTTGCAGACGACACTACTGTGGTGGGTCTCATCAGCCACAACGATGAGACTAACTACAGGAAGGAAGTGAACCAGCTGGCCCTGTGGTGCCAAAATAACAACGTCTTCCTCAACCTGGAGAAAACAAAGGAGATAGTTGTTGACTTCAGGAGAACCTACCGCCGACCCCCTCTCCCCCTGACCATCAACGGCGCTGCTGTGGAGCAGGTGACCAGCACCAAATTCCTTGGTGTGACCATCACTGATGACCTCACCTGGAACAACAACACCACCGCACTAGCGAGGAAAGCCCAGCAGCGCCTGTACTTCATCCGGAAGCTCAAGCGAGCCGGAGCATCACCCCCCATCATGCTGTCTTTTTACCGAGGCACCACCGAGAGCATCCTCAGCAGCTGTATCACGCTGTGGTTTGGAAGCTGCACCGCCTACAACCGCAAGAGCCTGCAGCGCATTGTGAACTCTGCCCAGAGGATCATCGGTGCCTCACTCCCATCACTACAGGACATATATAACACCCGCCTCACCCGCAAAGCACTCAGCATCGTGGGTGACTCCACCCACCCCTTCAACAGCCTCTTCAGCCTCCTGCCTTCAGGGAGAAGGTTCCTCAGCCTCAGCTCCAACACCAACAGGCTGGGGAACAGCTTACTCCACCAGGCGGTCAGGATGCTGAACTCTCTCCCCTCCCTCCCTCCCTCCCTCCCTCCCTCTCTCCCCCTCTCTGACATCTCTCCCCTGAACTCTCCACCCTGCCTCCCACCTTTCCCCCCTGCCCCAAATGGCCCTGGACTTTAGCCCCCCCCCCCCCACACACACACACACACACACACACACACACCACACCCCTCCCTCATCCAGCACCAGTCACTTTTCTGCCCAACTCCGCTGCTGAAACTGAAACTGTACTTTGAACACTTCAAATACATTATTAACATTTTAAATTGCATACCCTGTTTATCTAGGCCCGTTTTGTTTTATGTATACATGTCACACTTTGGGACTGCGGGAAACGATATCTCGAGATTTCTGGACGTATAACGAATGTAGTAATTTCAACAATAAAGCTGACTTTGACTTTGATCATTATCCTGGTGATTATTTTGCAGATAAACCTATTAACCCCGCCCCCTTAAAAAAAACTCTTTTGAACGGCTCTTTTGAACGGCTCTTTTGAACGGCTCTTTTGAACGGCTCTCGGAAAGGAACGGAGCCATAAGAGCCGTAATTCCCATCACTAAGTCTAAGCACTAAAAGGATGACAAGTGTCTATTTGTGCAAGACGTTTTGATTCAACTTGAACCACGTAGAAATGTACAAAGATGATGTATTTCATTTCTTTAAATTATCAAAAAACGGTCTTAAACACACCTTTCCCAAAATTCCTCACAAGGAGACTATCTCATGATCATGAAATGAAACACATTTTCGATAATAGTATCTTACATTTACAAGAGTTCATGACACTCACTATGTCGATGAAGTGAAACAAAGCAGTTTTTCAGAATCAAAGCATTAAAGAAAGAAAGGAAATGAATTACAGTGACCAGAGAGTGCGTCAAAGGAAATACAAAATAAATCAGCCAAACTGGATTGAAAGTCTCAGCATTAAACGTAAGACTTTCTCCGTCCAATCATCCAAACTTTTCCATCTTCCAGCAGAAATCTGGTCCAAACGCTCCATATATTTCAGGAGATGATGGAGCTGTTTGTGGAGAACCTTTCCTTCAGAAAGATCTCTGCAGCAGGTAAACACATCATGGAGAGGAGGGTCGTTCGGAGGAGGAGGAGGAGGGAAGATGGGGATATCGTGTTGACAGTTCCTCTACGTTCCTGATTGATCGCTGAGCTTTAATCTGCTTCCATGAGGAGTGTTTATGATCTGATGAAATCTGCTGCTTCAACGTAGAACATCTGACATTAAACACAGACCGACTGGACCTTAAGACCCCATCACATAAAACACAAGTAGTTAAAAAAAAGGGATAACACTGGAAAAATGCTGCTCCAAAAACAAGCTGTTTTCACTTGAAATCAGTCAAATCTGCCAAAAGAATAAGTGAACATTAGCTTGAGATCTGTTGAGATAAGAAGGGATATTTAGATCAATCAGATCTTGTAGTTAGCTGGGAGAACTTATTTTGAGCTATATTTGAGATGTTGTGTTACAGTATAAGCCAATAGTGTTCTGTTCTCTGATGTCAGCTGGGGATTATCTAATCGAAATGTTTCATCTGAGAAATAACTCAAAATGAGATGTTTTCAAGATGTGTTGTCTAAAAACAAGAGCCTATATGTCACTGAGTTGTTACTCCTTAAGTTATGAGGTCTTATATCGAGTCTAAAGACACTTTCTCTGTAGACATTAGACAAATACACTTGCTTAGATTTTGAGTTTTTGTAGTTTGTAATCGGATGTTTTCATAAAGTTTAGCAGGAGGCAAGAAAGTGAATACATTCTGAATTACTGGTAAACAATGTCTGTAGGTGTGTGTAGGTGTGTGTAGGTGTGTGTAGGTGTGTGTGTATTGCAGTGTGTGTATTGTGTGTGTATTGCAGTGTGTGTATTGTGTGTGTATTGCAGTGTGTGTATTGTGTGTGTATTGCAGTGTGTGTATTGCAGTGTGTGTATTGCAGTGTGTGTATTGTGTGTGTATCGCAGTGTGTGTATTGTGTGTGTATTGTGTGTGTATTGTGTGTGTATTGCAGTGTGTGTATTGTGTGGTGTGTGTATTGCATTGTGTGTGTATTGCAGTGTGTGTATTGTGTGTGTATTGCAGTGTGTGTATTGTGTGTGTATTGTGTGTGTATTGCAGTGTGTGTATTGCAGTGTGTGTATTGTGTGTGTATTGTGTGTGTGTATTGTGTGTGTATCGCAGTGTGTGTAGCCTCACAGATGAATAAAGGTCATCTTCATCATTAGGTTTCTGCTCACCAGGATAACTTGCTATTGATAATTGCTGAATTTAACAGATGACGTATAAATCTTAAAGAAATGCTTTTTCTCTGCAGCTTTTCTCTGAACTAAGTCAAATAAACAAAAGACCCCGTTGGGTTGTCGGGGATTTGGTGTCTGAAAGATGCTATATATAAATAAAGTTTATTACGATCAGTATATTCATGCTTGCAAGTGCAACGTTTAAATATGAGGTGAAAAGTCCTGTGTTGGTGAAGTAGTGATCACATGACTCTTTATTATTCTGCAGGAGGCGTGTCGAGGAAGAAGGCGAGACGGTAGCTGGTGGAAAATGCTCTCTTTAGGGGTTACGTTTGCCTCTCTGGGTTTAAGGAGATGTCAAACTTTGCATCCAACAACTCTCTCTCCTTTACATTATTTAATGTAATATACTGTTCTTGTACATATCATATTCTATTCATGATCTGGAAAGATTCACCAAAAACCAAAGAAGTTTTGTACTGACCAAATAAACAGCAATGTTCCGATCAATTACTTATTTTAAATAAAGGTGAATGTATTCTTGTATTAACCCTTGTGTTGTGTTCGAAAGCTGTTCCCGTTCATGGTGTTCGCGGGTACATTTTGACCCAGGATCTATCTCAGTCCAAAACACACAAAAAATGACTATCATCCAATATTGTTTTAACTCCATCATAAGCTTATAATGCATAACCGTACAATCCTGCTGTAATTTCATGTTATGCCCAAAACACATCACACCACAGATGGCACACGTGCATGTGTGAGTTCAGGTTCAAGTGTTAGTGTACATGTACTTTGAGAAAGGTGGAGTTCCCGTGGGGGGGGGGGGGGCAGAGGGAGGGGAGACCAGGTGCATGTTGCGAAAAATTATTGTTACAGTGTATGAAGGGGGTGGGGGGGGGGGTGGGGTGTCTAAAGTCATAGATGAATCTTGATTGGGCCAAATTTGACCCTGAGTCACCCAAAACAATGCTGCTGGGTCTCCCCAGACCCCAACACCAAATGATGCACTTTTTTTTTTTAGAGACCTTCAGACGTGGCTCAAATGGTCAGAATCAGTGGTGTAGTGTTTATAAAGCTGTGGTGGAGGATATCATGAAGCCTTGCTCCGATACAAAAAACTAGAGCGTAGTTATGATATCATTTGAACTTGAAACGGGTCACGGGAGACCCCAACACAACGCAAGGGTTAATATCACTCTATAGCCATAATACGTTACATAGTCTATCTGCTCATTTTGGCTGTCTTCAAACTAAAACGGTCTTGACGTCCTCTCAAGTGAACATACTGTAACATTTAAAAATGTAATCAAATTAAAAAAGTCTAAATTGCAAGATGTTTTTTTAACCCTAAATAGGTTGGAAATAAAAAATAAAGAAGATTGGAAAACCTTTTTCCCCCTCGGTTCCCAGGAGGATATAGACTTTTTGCACTACTTTTTATTTTGTATTTTTGTATTTTATTATATATGTTGCATTGCTGGAGGAGCTCAGGTCAGACGAATTTCATTGCCATTTCTACTCTGTAGCTGCTGAGCATGTGATGATAAAACCTTTGAATCTTTCTCTCCAGAACAGAGAGGTTTCCCAGAGTCTTCAGCTTTAAGTCCTCAGCGTTCGTTGATGCTGATAGAAACAGAAACGTGTGATAAGTGCTTTTTAAGGTCTGAAGGCTGGCGGGGTTTTTATCTGGACAGGAAGTCTGGTTTCCATCGAGCAGAACAGGCCGGTATCAGAGGTTTTTTTTGGGGGGGGGGGTTTGTTTTGGGGGTCTGAGGCCTCGTTACAGGCTCAATTAACTCCGTCCTCCATCAGCAGCGTCAGCATCGCTCTGATGAGAAGCCGTTAGCTCAGCGCTCGTTAGCGTTAGCACCGCCTGAGGCTACAGAAACATCCAGAAGAAAAACGTGGAGTCCACAATTCAGCCGCCAGAGAAAAAGCTGCCAAGAAATCACTGGAGGGCGACTGAGAGGGACATTTCAGCACAAAGAGACCAGGGTTTCACTCTCTGGACCTCAAAGACAAGCAGAACATTTCAGCACAAAGAGACCAGGGTTTCACTCTCTGGACCTCAAAGACAAGCAGAACGTTTCAGCACAAAGAGACCAGGGTTTCACTCTCTGGACCTCAAAGACAAGCAGAACGTTTCAGCACAAAGAGACCAGGGTTTCACTCTCTGGACCTCAAAGACAAGCAGAACATTTCAGCACAAAGAGACCAGGGTTTCACTCTCTGGACCTCAAAGACAAGCAGAACGTTTCAGCACAAAGAGACCAGGGTTTCACTCTCTGGACCTCAAAGACAAGCAGAACGTTTCAGCACAAAGAGACCAGGGTTTCACTCTCTGGACCTCAAAGACAAGCAGAACGTTTCAGCACAAAGAGACCAGGGTTTCACTCTCTGGACCTCAAAGACAAGCAGAACGTTTCAGCACAAAGAGACCAGGGTTTCACTCTCTGGACCTCAAAGACAAGCAGAACGTTTCAGCACAAAGAGACCAGGGTTTCACTCTCT
>CM062271.1:1809422-1841922 GCA_031216635.1 Dissostichus eleginoides | reverse complement strand
CACACTGACACACACACACACACACTGACACACACACTTACACACACACTGACACACACACTTTACACACACACTTTACACACACTTCACACACACTGACACACTGAAACACACTCTAACACACACTTCACACACACTGCACTTCTCACCTGGAAGCTATTAGCTCCGACAGGAAGTGGAGGCAGAGATGGAGAGCGTCTCCATAATGTGTGTGTCCCCAGAGAGGAGAAATATGAAGATTCATCATAAAACATCTCAGAGAGGCAGCAGGAGAGAAAATCTCACAAACATCTGCACACGATCGCGTTTCATCGCTCATGTCGAGCGTCTCTGTGGAAACACGACAAGAAGACGGCTCCAAACATATTATGGGATGTTAAAGCAACTCTTTAAATGACTTTATGACATAAAAAATCATGATTTCACCTTACATGTACATTATTTAATTTCATATTCTGTTCTTGTACATATCATATTCTTTTCACATGTATCTATATACATGTGAATACTTCTTGCACTATTTTGTATTTTTGTATTTTATTATATGTTGCATCGTTGGAGGAGCTCAGGTCAGAAGAATTTCATTGCCATTTCTTCACTGAAGCTGCTGAGCGTCTGAAGATAACACCTTTGAATCTTTGCATCTACAACGTCAAAGTGACACACACTGAAACACACACAGAAACACTGAAACTGACACACGCTTACACACACTGACACACACACTGAAACACACTGAAACACTGACACACACTGAAACACTGAAACACACACTGACACACTGAAACACACTGAAACACTGAAACACACACTGACACACTGAAACACACTGAAAAACACACTGACACACACTGACACACACTGACACACACTGAAACACTGACACACACTGAAACACTGAAACACACACTGACACACTGAAACACACTGAAACACTGAAACACACACTGACACACTGAAACACACTGAAAAACACACTGACACACACTGACACACACTGACACACACTGACACACACTGAAAAACACACTGAAACACTGAAACACACACTGAAACACACACTGAAACACACACTGAAACACACACTGAAACACACACTGAAACACTGACACACACTGAAACACACACTGAAACACACACTGAAACACTGACACACACAGAAACACACACTGAAACACACACAGAAACACACACTGAAACACACACTGAAACACACACAGAAACACACACTGAAACACACACAGAAACACACACTGAAACACACACTGAAACACACACAGAAACACACACTGAAACACACACTGAAACACACACTGAAACACTGACACACACTGAAACACACACTGAAACACACACTGAAACACACACTGAAACAGACACAGAAACACACACAGAAACACACACTGAAACACACACTGAAACACACACTGAACACACACTGAAACACACACAGAAACACACACTGAAACACACACTGAAACACACACTGAGACACACACAGAAACACACACTGAAACACACACTGAAACACACACTGAAACACACACTGAAACACTGACACACACTGAAACACACACTGAAACACTGACACACACTGAAACACACACTGAAACACACACTGAAACACTGACACACACTGAAACACTGAAACACACACTGACACACTGAAACACACACTGAAACACACACTGAAACACTGACACACACTGAAACACACACTGAAACACACACTGAAACAGACACAGAAACACACACAGAAACACACACTGAAACACACTTATACACACACTGAAACACTGACACACTGACACACTGACACACTGAAACACTGACACACTGAAACACTGACACACACTGAAACACTGACACACACTGAAACACACACTGAAACACAGTGGGGAGGCTGTGGCTCAGTGGATAGTTTGATGGACCTGGAATCAGTGGGTAGCAAGTTCGAGTCCCACTGCAGTCAGCATGTCGTTGTGTCCCTGAGACACTTCACCCCAAAGTGCTGCTGTGGGGATTGTCCACAGACTGAATGTATGTGAGTCGCTTTGGATAAAAGCGTCTAACAAGTGACATGTGATGTGAAAACACTGAAACACTGAAACACATATAAACAAAATAACAGTCACTTCTACTAGCAGCAATACACTACTTTGAATTAATGATTGAACTTTGCTCAAAACAATGTGATTAATCTCTATACATGTGCATGTTGATTTTGTGTAACTTTAAAGACGTCCTTCCTCATTAATGTGACATGTCCTGCTGCCTTTGTTTTATATTAGATGTGTGATCTTCCTGCAGCTCTCTAGAATCACTCTGTCTTTCCTCCCTCAGACCTCCTCTCGTCCTTCACATTTCCTCTCGTCCTGATGTCCATTTAGATTCCTGAGGCGAAGCTGATAATAAGGAGAGTCTCTGAGGCCGGAGTTAATCAATCAATCCCCCCTCCACCCCCTAAACAAATGGATTCAGCATGTTTAATGAGGGGGGGGGGGTAACTAATACCTGTAATGATCTCAGCAGACCTTCAGCTCGAGAAGACGCTCAGACGCAGATTTACTATCACCTCTAATGGAAAAGGCCATGAACTGTAAGGATGTGAGGACACGTGAAGAAGCAGGACGTCGTCTCTTCATATTTCTTATCTTTTCAAACCAATGCTTCGTGGTGCTGGGATTTCATCTGAGGACAAGTGGCTCCACAACTCTGCAGAAACACTCTCTAACAAGGGAAGGTCGTGCATTCAAACTGTTACTTAAATCATAAGTATAATGTTTGAATTAAATGAGCAATAACTTGGTTTTTAACTAATTTATTGTTATATATGTTGTAGTACAAGATAGACAGATATATACTCTATTAATCCCGATTTAGGACATTATTTTGTTACAAAAGCAGTGTGTTTAACATTAAAATACAAATACTTAAAAAGTGGAATAGAGATAACAATTAAAAATGAAAATTAGTATATTCTATATAAAGAATATCAAATAAAAATGTGCACATTTGAACTTTTCTCAAACAGAGCAGCTCTAAGAAAAGTCATCAACATTTAAAGTATAATTAGTCGTTATGCATAAAGGTCTTTTTAATAATACTATATATTTTACCTACGGTGGCCTGGAAGTGCAAATGTGCTTCAACATCTCTGAATATCAGGAGAAACACGCTGCAGCTTCAGAAAGGGTTCAAAACATTTGAATGCATTTGCTGTCTGCAATACATTTTTTATATCTTTTAAAAATATATATATTATTGAAGGAAAGAGGCTGGAAAAACCAGATTTATAGTGAGGGGCAATAAATGTTCCTGCGGTACCAAGTCGATGCCAAAACTGAGGATTTTCTAAATTAGCAAAAGTTAATGTCAGGGTTTGAGATTATCAGCATCCTGGAGATCATAGATAATTCCTCCAGACGCAGTTAACTGATCATGCTAATCCGTGAACAACAAATCTGAGTTTAAATCTGAAGGAGAGTTAGTTACCGTTAGCTGTTAGCTGCTAACGGTTAGCTGCTTAGCGGTTAGCATCCAGAGGAGTTACATTATGGTGCCTTCAGGCTCTTATCAGTATGAATTAGCATTTGGCTAAAGTAAGCTATGATGTGTTTAATTGTAGTCGTGCAAAATATAGTTTTCAGGTAGACACTAGTTTTGACAGCAATATAAACAGAGATACAGGACAGTATGCTAACGGTGACGCAGGACAGTATGCTAACGGTATGTTAACGGTGATACATGACAGTATGCTAACGGTGATACAGGACAGTCTGCTAACAGTGATACAGGACAGTATGCTAACAGTATGCTAACGATGATACAGGACAGTATGCTAACAGTGACACAGGACAGTATGCTAACGTGATGAAGGACATGTTGAAGTGCATGGGATTTATTGCTCCTTTTTTTACCTTTAATTCCACTGGAGTTAGTATAGCCTGCTTAATTTCGGTCCTCCTGACATTGATAAGTTGTCAGCAGTAGATAGCAGCAGATAAATCAATGCTCAGGATCACAGTTAGCTGCACATGTGTTAGCGCTGCTGCTCTGTCTTCAGGGGTTTGAATGATTTTCCTTCCCGTGATGATGTTTTCTGGAGAACAGAGCGTGGGAGTGATGGAGAAACTGTTCCCCAGAGTCCCTGCTAACACGTCTCCGGAGGACACACGCTAACGTATCGACGCTTAAAAGAAACGAGGGCACAAATGGATTCTGAGGGCACCTGGCCGGCGTCCATTATCCACTCCCAGACGATCAGATAAAACGTCCGTCGTCGTGTTAGACGCTCATCTTTCTGTGATCTGGAGCTTTCCATTATGGTCTGTCTGCAGCTCAGAGAGGCCTGTTGTGAACCTGGAGATGTACCCATTAAGTTTAATGATAGAAATGTATAGTAAGGGTCCCCAGAACATAGAAACTGCTGGGTGCTAACCTGCATATGTTGCATTAATTAGCATTATGCTTATTACATTACATGTCACTTGTTAGACGCTTTTATCCAAATCGACTTACATACATTCAGTCTGTGGACAATCCCCACAGGAGCACTTTGGGATGAAGTGTCTCAGGGACACAACGACATGCTGACTGCAGTGGGGCTCGAACTTGCTACCCCATGATTCGAAGTCCAGCACACTATCCACTGAGCCTCAGTCGCCTTATGGGGACAATAGTTTTCAAATGCATTGGCAGATTTGGACAGTTTTGGAGTGGTTTAGGAGGTGATTGAGTCCATTTCCGAAATTTTTAAGGATCATTGATGGCAGTTTTAACCAGAAAATGGCCATATCTGTACTCTCTATGGACTGATATCTGTACTCTCTATGGACTGATATCTGTACTCTCTATGGACTGATATCTGTACTCTCTATGGACTGATATCTGTACTCTCTATGGACTGATTTAGATGCATTTTGGGGACTCTGGATCATTAAAAATGGCCCAGACTAGAGGTAATGATGTTCATCTTGTGCTCTCTATATATAATTGTTGCAACACTACTCATAAAAACTGCCGGATGCTAACCTGCTTATGTTGGGACACTTGCACAATTAGCATAAGTTGTGTTAATTAGCATTAATTAGCATTTGCAGACAATAGTTTTGAAATGGCTTGGCCGATTTGGGCAATTTTTGTGTGGTTTTGGAGGTGATTGAGTCCATTTCTGACATTATCAGGATCATAAATTGCAGTTTTAACAAGAAGATTGCCATATTGGTACTCTCTGTGGGCTGGTTTTGAAGTTTTAGGGGACTCTGGATCATCTGGATTAGACAGATTGCTTAAATATTTGAAGATCAATTGTCCACAGTAGAGATAATAATCTTCATTTTCAAGATTTAAGATTCAAGTCTTCATCATCATGAGCTCAGCAGCTACAGAGTAGATATGGAGATGAGAAACTGAAGTCCTCCTCCAACAGTCCAACATGAATATATATAGGACATAAAACTAATAAAACAGATCAAATAGTGCAAGAGAATGTTTTGAGATGTGTAAGTGAATACAAATAAAATAGAAGTAGTGCAAGAAGAGTCTACAAGTACATGGAATATGATATATAGATAAATAAATAGCACGATGCAAACAGATGTTATGGATGTTCTTCACAGAGTTCAGGTGTTTAACAGTCTGATGGCCTGTGGGAGGAACATCTTGTGCTCTCTATATCCAATGGTTGCAACACTACTCAAGCCCACAGAGAGACTTCTTACAAACCAGTAACTGTAATGGATTACATTGTTAAACTACGACCCTGGACACCAGCATGTCCTTCAGCGCCGCGGAGCGCTAACGGCAGCTAGCAGCTTCCTCAATGCAAATAATACATACACAATTTGCATAATTAGCATTTATTAGCATATGCAGACAATATTGTTTTTTATAGGATTTTGGTTTTGGGGTTATTGAGGATGCTGAATCCATTTCTGACATCTTCAGGGTCATACATGGCAGTTTTAACCAGGAAGAGGACATATCTGTACTGATTTTGATACATTTGAAAGATTTAGAGGACTCTGGATCATAAACAATTGTCCACCGTAGAGATAATAATGTTCATCTTGTGCTCTCTATATCCAATGGCCGCAACACTACTCATGGTACTCAAAATCACCCCACAGACAGACTTCTTACAAACCAGTAACTGTCATGGATTACATTTTTTAAGTCCGACCCTGGACACGATGTCCTTCAGCGCCGCCGAGCACTAACGGCAGCTAGCATCTTCCTCCAGAGTACCAAGGTTACAACCTGCAGCCTTAATGGGGGGGTCCCAGCGCTGCTTGCAATGCAACAGAAAGATGCACACTTCCTGACCAGCACTATAACCTCTGGAGAAGCAGCATGATGGATAAATGAATCTGAACATTATCCACACACGTGTTCAGGTGTTTATCTGGGGATCAACCCTTTCTTACGTTGGCGTAAGTATTGTTTAACTGCTCTTACATTAACACGAAAACCATTAACCATCACCAGATTTTATTTTAAGTTGTAAACAGTGTCTCAGATACTGGTTTACATGAATAATAATAATATGTAACATCACAGCGCCTTTAGAGACAGCTGATGAGATTCCAGTACCCTCACTCCAAAACTGTCCAAATCTACCAAGCCATGTTTTAGCTATAATGCAATTAATGCAACTTGTGTTAATTGTGTAAATGTCCCAACATATGCAAGTTAGCATCCAGCATTTTCTTTAATGTTATATGGTCACTTTGTCAAATCCATTACCCCCCAGGTATGCTGGTGTCCATAATGGAAAGCCCTACATTTTTTATCCTGCTAGAAATCCCCAATTTTTAGAAACAGTAAGGAGATTTTTTCTCTGTAACTTTAATACAGTTTTTCTTAGTATCCTGATTATCCCATTACATGTAATCCATTAGGCTATAATGCCATTATCTCAACGTATACTAATTGTGCAAGTTGCCCAACATAACAGGTTAGCATCCAGCAATTTCTACAATGTTTTATGGGGACTCTGTAAAATCTGTTACTCCCCAAGCCTTCTGGTGTCCAAAATGGAAAGCCCCTCTTTTTAGTAAAACTGAATCCTGCTAGAAATCCCACATTTTTAGAAACATTAATGAGATGTTTTCTTTGTAACTGTAATACATATTTTCTCAGTGTCCTGATTACGTTGAATGTAATCCAGAGCCTTTCCGTGGACGTTCAGCAGATGAACATCCCAGCGCCTTCAGAGACAGCTGCTGAGATTCAACATCTCCTCCACAGCGTATGAATCCACCAAGCCATATTTTAAATATAGTCCACATATAGGCTATATTGCAAATTGCCCATCATCTGCAGGTTAGCGTCCAGCAGTTATATCTGTGCTCGGAGATACTTGAATCTCATTTAACTCTATCTGCATATTGAAGTATGAATGCTTGTTGTTTGTATGTTGTCTTCTCCTGAATGTTGTACGTCTCTTTTTTTTTTGTATTTATTGATGGCACCAAAAAGTAGTCGCTCTACTCATCTCATTGTACCTGTATAATGACAAGAAAGGATTCTATCATATTCTAATGGAAAGCACCTTTTTTCAGTAAAACTGAATCCTGCTAGAAATCCCCAATTGTTAGAAACATTAATCGGATGTTTTCGATGTAACTTTATCCTGATTATCCCGTTACATGTAATCCATTCCTCCTGGAGCCAGGCTGTGGACGTTCAGCAGATGGACATCCCAGCGCCTTTAGAGACAGCTGCTGAGATTCAAGTATGTCCTCCACAGCAATCTTCCTTTTTCAAATACAACTTCTTACGATACACGTATATCTAAATAACAAACCTATGTGGTGATATCAACAGAAACGACGGGTTGTTTTGGTGTCTTATTATTTTATTTTTTCTGATAAGGACCCCCAAGCCTTCTGGTGTCCAAAATGGAAAGCCCCTCTTTCTAGTAAAACTGAATCCTGCTAGAAATCCCACATTTTTAGAAACATTAATGAGATGTTTTCTTTGTAACTGTATTTTCTCAGTATCCTGATTACGTTGAATGTAATCCAGAGCCTTTCCGTGGACGTTCAGCAGATCCCAGCGCCTTCAGAGACAGCTGATGAGATTCAACATCTCCTCCACAGCGTATAAATATTTACCTGCAGAGTCGGATCCATCTGTCCGTTTCCCCCCCGCTGGGACCCGTGAAGATGTAGCCGGCTGACCGAGACTCTTATTAAAACAATGAAGCTCATAATTATCCTGGAATACCAAAGCAGTGCTGAAGTCGTAATGAGGCCACACAGGAGCCGGCTTATAAAGAATGGATGTAATAAATAAGCCATTAGATGGGCAGTAAAAAGGGGAGGATATAAAACATAAAAAAAGACAACAGCCATGAAATGAGTTCAGACAGGTCTTGTTGTCTCTTGATGAGCAGAAGTTTCTCCTCCGACCTTTAACGGTGTTTGTTTGTGAGTCCGACATGTATTAAAAAACTAATGTGGATGCATTAAAAAGTGCACGAGGCGTCAGAAATCCTGCTGATGGTGGCGCTCATGAAGCACTCTTAATTAAAGCCATGAGGACATAATGAGGAGGAGACGTTTTACAGATAAAATATAATAAGAAGCCAAAACAACCCGCTGTTTGACGGGGATTTCACCACATAGCTTTGGTTATTTAGAGATACGTGTATCGTAAGAAGCTGTGTTTTTAAAAGGAAGACTTTTGAAAGGGGAACAAGGTCCTGCTACTATTTACATGCCCCCCCCCCCAGGATACATCATCATTATATTGTTACTCATATAATTCTAATTTTGTCATATTACTCTTTCTTTTGCCTAATCTCTCAGACACACACACACACACACACACACACACACACACACACACACACACACACACACACACACACACACACACACACACAGACACACCACACACACACCACACCACCACACACGTTTTTGTATTTGTTCTTTAGTTTATTTAGTCTCCATGTATATTTTGTCAATTGTTATTTGTCTTCATTTGTAAATGCTCCTTACTGTCTTCTGTGTATCTGTGACACCGTACTTGTATGCACTCATCTTGTAACTCCTATTGTTGTTGTGTTGTATTGTTGTATTGTTGTTGTATTGTTTTACGTGTCGGACCCCAGGAAGAGTCGCTTTTGTCCGACTGGGGATCGTAAATAAACATAAACATCTCACCAAATACAAAAAAAGGAAGATTTTTGAGGACATTTCAGAAAATACTGTTTGTCTGAAAGGGGGCGTGTCCCCGTCTTTGATTGACAGCTGCTTGCTAGACTAAACAAACATCTGTGTCGTGCAGAAAGCGTGTTGTTTCTGAATTAGGCCGACTTCCCTGCAATCATCGTCGATTTGTGACATTCCGTCTTTCTTTGAATTGTTTTACAGCCAATCAGAAAAAGGTTCAGAAAGCTCTTTATGTTTCTCACACTGCCTGAGCTGCAGCTCCTCTTTTCACCCTCTGTCTGAAACCAGAGCCCAGTATGCTCTGATTGGTCAGCTGGCCGGCTCTGTTGTGATTGGTCAACCAGCTTAGAGATGTCCCGCCCCTTAGCCTGTCACGTACAATGTGTTGGAGCGCTAGCCAATAGGAGAGCGAGTGTTGCACAGTGATGTCACTAAGCTCCGGAAGTTTGGGGTTTCAGCCTCTGCAGACCGTTTACATTTTTGTTTTGTTTACGTTGTAACTTTATGCAATTTTCCGGTTAAAAAGCCTTTTGGAGAATCTTTGTTTTCAATGAACTCGACATGTGCAGATAAAAAACGACATTATTTTAAGCAAGGACAACACCATTATCCGAACCATACAGAGAAACGTTTATACAGGTTTAGCATGAAGCTAACGTGGGTTGTCTGATAGAATGCAGATGTTGTAATGCACAGGTTTGATTGGCTGTGAAAGTCATTATGGAGTTATTTTCCCCCTTCAATAACACTTTGTTGTCATGCTGTAAATGTCTTGTTTGTGTTGTTGATTAACCCTTTCTGTCCCTTTCTTTAAATCTGCTTAATAATAATGATAAGAATCTTTGTTTTCAATGAACTGGACATGTGCAGATACAAAACTACATTATTTTAACCAAAACAAAGACACGTATAATCTGCAGATAAAAGCAGCTCACTTTAGTTTGGTGCAGAGTAGTTAGCATGAAGCTAACGTGGGTTGTCTGATATAATGCAGATGTTGTAATGCATCGGTTTGATTGGCTGTGAAATCGTGTAATTATGAGGTATTACGGTACGTCCACACGGCAGCGTCGCGTGCTTCAACGGAGACGCTTCCCATTCACTTTGAATGGGGTGACGTCACGCTTTGCCGAACTGCATTGTGGTTCCGTCGCGTTGCCTCCGTTGCCTCCGTTGCCTCCGTTGCCTCCGTTGCCTCCGTTGCCTCCGTCGCGTCGCGTTGCCTCCGTTGCCTCCGTTGCCTCCGTTGCCTCCGTTGCTCGCTTCGAAAGTTGAGAAAAGTTCAACTTTTGAAGCTTCGACGGAAGCGCCAGCCAATCAAATCATATGCCAGTACAAGCTCTAGCCAATCAAACCGCGTGCTTGTGTGTCCGGGGCGGGAGGTTAAAGTGATTGGTTGTTGGTCGCACGCCAGACACGCCCACCGGCAAGCTTCACCGCACGCCACCGTGTGGACGTACCGTTAGAGGATTATTTTCAGAATTAGGATCAAGTTCATCTCCAGGTACGTCCTGGTGCTGCGAACAAAAACAATCGAAAAAATAAGTTGCAAAGTAGGTAAAAAAAAGGAAATATATAAGGATGATACATTTTTATATATTTTTAAGAAACAATTTAGCACTAAAAAAGGATCCTAAAGAAAATGATTTAAACCAGAATTTAAATGTAACTTTATAAATAACCTTTAAGCTCAAAAACAAAAACACTTAGGAAAATGAGTATATTGCAAACTGGGTATTATATTTTAAAATGGAGGCTTTTATCCAATAATTAGGGACGGTCAGACTTTGCTCTCATGGAGGCTGTAAGTGTCTTGTTTGTGCCGTTGATTAACCCTCTCTCTCCCTGCCTCTTTGTTTAAATCTGTATTAATAATAAAGATATTAATATGGTGTTTAAACCTCCCGCTGCGTCTCGATGGTTCTCCTCGTGGGCCGCTGTGTGGAATCAGTAAAATGGTTCCTCTGATAAACTATTTAAAATATTTGTCTTTGCCCACCAAAGAGGGTCTCTGCTGCTTGTTATTTATTTATTTATCACAACACTGAACCCCCCGTGGAGCCGAAAGCCACCAGATTACCCAGAATGCATTTCAAAACCGTCCCGCCGCCGCTGAAAGGCTGTGAAAATTGTCCTTTTTTTTTTTTTATCGTCTGCTTTGAAGTAAAAAGAATTATCATATCGCTGCAAGTATTAAAGTTCCCCAGAAGGAACCCTACAGTTTTATGAGTTTTACGGCTGCTGTCTTTTTACGCCTTTGACCGCCTTCCTGCAGCAGAGCTAATGGAGAGAAAGTCAAAGGGAAACTTGTGTAATTACAGCCATAACTCCTGCACGTACTAATTACCAGTGGCTGTAAAATAAGTCAAACTGGTCATCCTAATGAGTCCACCAGAGACCGATTGTTAAACTCCATTAAAAAGATCTATTTTCCTGCTCCTCCTTTTATTTGTGTTGTTCCAGCGCTCCACTGTCAGCGGAGGAAACCAAACACAGGCGACTTTTAAAGGTCACGACGCGGCACACGCCCAAATATACTAATTAATGGGAAATTAAGGACGACATAAACAGTAGATATGGTTCCTGGTGGCGTATCCTCTCCATTCAAATCTGCTCTGCTCGGACACGACTGACCTTAACAGGTGGAGACGCCTCATATTTCTGATTAAATTGATGTTAAAGATATGTTCTTTAAATGTACTCAATACTCTTTTCTCCCCAAGAAAACCTTAAAACAGATCATTAACAGAAGAAAAAGTGGACATTAAACCTCACTACCACTTGAGATAACATGAGACTGTGAGAGATGTTATTGTATTATTTCCCGTCCTTCACATGTTCACAGTCGTTTTTTATGCAGCTGCAACACAAACATTTCCCAGGTTGGGATCAATGAAGTATCTCTTATCTTATCTTAACTTTCCATCAGGAGAAGCAGCTTCAGAGAGGATGCAGATATAAAAACCCAAATGTTCCTCATGAAGAAACCTCTTCAGCAACAACACATGCAGCATTTAGAGAACATTCAGCAACTTGAGGAGACATGGCAGCATTTAGAGAACATTCAGCAACTTGAGGAGACATGCAGCGTTTAGAGAACATTCAGCAACTTGAGGAGACATGCAGCGTTTAGAGAACATCAGCAACTTGAGGAGACATGCAGCGTTTAGAGAACATCCAGCAACTTGAGGAGACATGGCAGCGTTTAGAGAACATTCAGCAACTTGAGGAAACATGGCAGCGTTTAGAGAACATCCAGCAACTTGAGGAGACATGCAGCATTTAGAGAACATTCAGCAACTTGAGGAGACATGGCAGCATTTAGAGAACATTCAGCAGCTTGAGGAAACATGCAGCGTTTAGAGAACATCAGCAACTTGAGGAAATGCAGCGTTTAGAGAACATTCAGCAACTTGAGGAGACATGCAGCGTTTAGAGACATCCAGCAACTTGAGGAAACATGCAGCATTTAGAGAACATTCAGCAACTTGAGGAGACATGCAGCGTTTAGAGAACATCCAGCAACTTGAGGAGACATGCAGCATTTAGAGAACATTCAGCAACTTGAGGAAACATGCAGCATTTAGAGAACATTCAGCAACTTGAGGAGACATGGCAGCATTTAGAGAACATTCAGCAACTTGAGGAGACATGGCAGCATTTAGAGAACATCCAGCAACTTGAGGAGACATGGCAGCATTTAGAGAACATCAGCAACTTGAGGAGACATGGCAGCATTTAGAGAACATCCAGCAACTTGAGGAGACATGGCAGCATTTAGAGAACATCCAGCAACTTGAGGAGACATGGCAGCGTTTAGAGGACATTCATTAGCTTGAGGAGACATGCAGCATTTAGAGGACATTCAGCAACTTGAGGAGACATGCAGCGTTTAGAGAACATCCAGCAACTTGAGGAGACATGCAGCGTTTAGAGAACATTCAGCAACTTGAGGAGACATGCAGCATTTAGAGAACATTCAGCAACTTGAGGAGACATGCAGCGTTTAGAACATCCAGCAACTTGAGGAACATGCAGCGTTTAGAGAACATTCAGCAACTTGAGGAGACATGGCAGCGTTTAGAGGACATCAGCAACTTGAGGAACATGCAGCGTTTAGAGAACATTCAGCAACTTGAGGAAACATGCCAGCATTTAGAGAACATCCAGCAACTTGAGGAACCATGCAGCGTTTTAGAGAACATCCAGCAACTTGAGGAGACATGCAGCATTTAGAGAACATTCAGCAACTTGAGGAGACATGGCAGCGTTTAGAGGACATTCAGCAACTTGAGGAGACATGCAGCGTTTAGAGAACATTCAGCAACTTGAGGAAACATGCAGCGTTTACTAAAAGCTGCAGAAACCAAACGCTGCAAATACAAAACACTTATTAAAGGATTATAAAACTGTCTCTGTTGTTGGAAACTCACCTGAAATGTTTTATGGTCTTATTTTAACAATGTGGTCACATGACTCATTCTGATGTCACTGCAGATCTGCTGTAAGCTAGCTAGCTAACGTAGCTAACCTTCAGGTATACTGACTAACACTTCCAGTTATGAGACAGACTAACTCTGCAAGGAGGAATCAGAAGGACTCTTCCCGACTTTGGAAATGGGCCGGGGCATATCTTCAGGAATAAGGAAACTTTACTGGTGAGAAACCTTATTTTCAAACGTTTTGTCAGGTGTTTCGACCTGATTTACAGAAACAGAGAGCAACGTCATGTTTTTATTATAAACATTACACATATTTTGTTCAAACGTAATGATCACCCAGCTCAGAAATCGAATGAAACAGAAATAATATCATCTCTAAGAGTCTGGATAAAGACAGTAAAGCCTCCGTGTGCATCCTGCAGGACCAGTTCTACACATTGGACATATTTAAATGTTACATATTGGAAACGGCCCAAAATCACTAACGAATTACAACACGTGTGTAGTATAAGAAATTACATTTAATTTAATTAAAGGCATCTGTTTTCTGGTAGTCCAAGATATATGAAGCATAATAATTGAACGCTGTTTCTACGTGTAGAGTTTGACTCTGAATCTTTACTGGTTTGTTTAAAAAGACAGTAAAGCTTTGTGAATAGGCACCAACTAAACGTGTCTCCAGGTTTCCGTGTGCATCCTGCAGCAACATATCTACACACTGAACATAGTTCGTTTTTACATATTGGAAACGGCCCAAAATCACTAAAGAAAAACCACACGTGTCATCTTTACTAGTCCGTAGAAAAAGAGAGTAAAGCGGAGGGTTGACAGTGAGAGAGCAGCGAGACAAAGAGAGGTCGATCAACTGATGTGTTTCAGTGACGACTGAACTCATATTAAATATATCTTTATTTGCATTTGGCATGTTGCTCATTTGAGCTTCTGGTTCTCACTTCGTAATACTTCCAACAACACCACGCTTTTCTGCTGACACTGTTAGCAACAACGCAGATTATTGTTTAGTCTTGCAAACAAAACGTGTCTCCAGGTTTCCTTTGCATCCTGCAGGATCAGATCCACACATTCAACATATGTGTGACTCACAGATTGGGCTAATTGAAAGGCATTATTCATTATACATTACGATACAGAACTGACCCCAGACCTGCAGAGAGTCCAGAACCTCGTCTTTATGCTCTCACATCTGAAACACATTGCACCAGACTGTATTTATGGAAATCAAAAAACCACACAAGACGTCCAAAGAAAAGCCCGAGCCGAGATGATGCAAACGCTCGATGTTGCTGTTTATCAAAGACATGACGGATCAGAATATCAGCCTCATTGCTCTCAGCAGAAACGCCTCAACCCTCTTGCAGATTACTCCTTGATGAGGAGGATGTTCTTTCTGTTTCAGTGTCTGTTTTGGGCCTTTTCCAATATGTTGAATCTAAATATGTTGAATGTGTAGAAACCTGGAGACATGTTTGGTTTCTGTATACTCACGAAGGCTTTCCTGTGTTTTTATACGGACCAGTATAGATGACACGCTTTGTGTTTCATTAGAGATTTTGGGCTGTTTCCAATATGTAAAACATAAATATATCCAATGCTTTTAGTTTGTGTATATTCACGGAGGCTTTACTGTCTTTATCCAGACTCTTATAGATGATATTCTTTCTATTTCATTACCTGGGTTATCATTACACAGACTAAATATGTTAAATGTGGAGATATGTCGCTGCAAACTGCACACAGAAACCTGGAAGACGTGTTAGTTTGTGTATATTCTCGAAGGCTTTTTACACAGACTAGTAAAGATGATATTCTTTCTGTTTCAGTATCTGTTCTGGACTGTTTCCAACATGTGAGAAATACTGGACATATGTCGAATCCTTGGCTAGGATGCACATGGAAACCTGGAGATATGTGTTGTTTGTGTATACTTACGGGGGCTTTTTACACAGACTAGTAAAGATGATATTTTTTGTGTATTTATGGAAATCAAAAACCACACAAGACGTCCAAAGAAAAACCAGAGCCAAGACGATGCAAACTGTTTCCATTATGTACCAAATACACATGTCGTGTGTAGATATGTCTCTTTTTGTTTGTGTTTCTTCACGGAGGCTTGACTGTCTTTATCCAGACTTTTAAGGATGATATTCTTTCTGTTTCATTACCTGGGTTATCATTATACAGAATAAATATGTTAAATGTGTAGATATACGTCTTCCTCCCGCTCGATGTTCCTCACACAATCAGAGCGGGCGTCGGCGTGTTTATCAAAGAAATGACGGATCACAATATCAGCCTTATTGGTCTCAGCAGAAATGCCTCAACCATCTTGCAGATTACTCCTTGATGAGGAAAATGCAATTAAAACGTCAAGTGCGTTTTATTAGATTCTCCCCACCCTGCAGGGTTTAGCGGCCCCTGGAGTCCCGGATGTTCAGGCGATGGATGGCATGTATAGAAGCTGCAGAACATTAGACAGCGTGCCAGAATAACAGCCGCTCCATCCCCGAAGATCCGCCTTTCATCAGAAACACAATGCTGCACTATCTTTACTGTCTGAGTACATGATGCTGCTGCAGATTCATCACCGGGGCTATCATCGTGCCAGAATACATGTGTTAAATGTGGAGATACGGAAACCTGGAGACATGTTTGTTTGTGGATATTCATGTAGGATTTACTGTCTTTTAATGCAGACCAGTATAGAGGATATTCTTTCTGTTTCAGTATCTGTTTCGGGCCGTTTCCAGTATGTAAAATCTTAATATGTTGAATCTGCAGAAACCTGGAGACATGTTTTGTTTCTGCAGATTCACGGAGGCTTTAGTGTCTTTATCCAGACTCTTGTAGATGATATTCTTTCTGTTTCATTACCTGGGTTATCATTATACAGAATAAATATGTTAAATGTGGAGATATCTTCCTTCAAACTGCTCACAGAAACCTGGAGACATGTTTGTTTAGTGTATACGCACAGAGGCTTTTTATACGGACGAGTAAAGATGACACGTGATGTGTTTCATTAGAGATTTTGGACTGTTTCCAACATGTAATAACTAAATATGTCCAATGTGTAGATCTGATGCTGCAGGATGCACACAGAAACTGGTTATTCACAGAGGCTTTACTGTCTTTATCCAGACTCTTAAACATGATGCTGCTTCAGATTCATCACCGGGGTTATCATTATGCCAGAATACATGTGTTAAATGTGGAGATACGGAAACTTAGAGGCATGTTTGTTTGGTGTATATTCACAGAGGCTTTTTATACGGACCAGTAAAGATGATTTTCTTCCTGTTTCAGTATCTGTTCTGGATTGTTTCCAACATGTGAGAAATACTGTAAATATGTTGAATCCTTGGCTAGGATGCACTTAGAAACCTTTAGAATAACTCTCAGTCACTGCAGGGAGACAAAGGGCCATTTACAGAGAACAGTCAGAATTTTGAGAAATTATGTCAGAATTTTTTGATTTTGAGAAGAAGTCAGAATGTTTAGAAATAAAGTCAGAATGTTTAGAAATAAAGTCAGAATTTTGAGTAAAAAGTCAGATTTTTTAAGAAAACTGCAGTTTTTTTAAGAAAACTGCAGTTTTTTTAGGAAAAAGTCAGAATTTTTTTTATAAAGTCAGAATTTTTTTTATAAAGTCAGAATTCTGAGATTTTGAAAAAAAGTCAACATTTGGAGATAGAAGTACAAACTTTTAAGATTTTGAGAAAAAAATTAAAATGTACGAAAAAAATCTTAATGTCAAGAAAAAATAAATTGGAGCAAAAAATCTTAATGCACACAGAAAAGTTAGGTCTCCAGCCTCGATCTAAAAGAAGTCACAGTTGCAGGTTTCTGGGACTTTATTCCAGATATAGGGGAATACAAACTGAACGCTGCTTCTGCACGATCAGTTTTGACTCTAAAGTATAAACATATAGAATATACATTTTGGAAGTAGTATTGGAGTGTGAGATCTGACCTGCTGTCTGTGCAGCTGCTAATATCTGCACCTCATTGTTTATCACTTAAGTCCTGTCTCAGTCCGTCTCTCTCTCTGTGATACGGATCTGTTCCCTTTGACCGCTGCCGATCCAAAGAAAACACGGCAGTTTCTGGGTTTCTTCGAGGGGTTAACGGCGTCTCGGAGGCTTTAAGTGCTGCAGAAGAGAGTAATTGGAAGTAGTGAGCTGTAGATACAAACAATCCCCCTCTCCTCCCAGAGACTCACATTTTGAATGGCAGCAAAAAAAAAGATCTTTCAATTACGCCTTTTTCTCTTTTTCCCCCCCACATTTAAATTGGAAGTGATCTCGGAGGAAATAGTTATCATTTTAATGACGGGCTCCATTCATTAAAACCCTCGGCCTGTTCTCCTGTGGATTGGAAGCAGATTCGTACAAAAGCCCCTCGCTTCAATTACCTCCGAGTTAACCCCCCCTCCACCGGCACGTTAACAGGAGAAACCTGAACCCGGGATGCTGTCTGATGGACTGGCATCTGTCAGAGTCGCTAACTAAGACCTGGAGATCGTCAGGAAACAAAACGGAGGTCAACGGTACAACACGTCACGCTTCTGGAGGATAGATCTACATTTCAGAGGAAAATACTCAGATTCTACTGCAAAATATGTATCCGACATGTTGATACTCACCAAAAAACAACAGTAACCAGCAGATATTTGACGACGTGTCAGATATCTGCTGGTTTCTATAAAAGACGACTGGCAGACAATATTCAGAAGTTAAAAATAAAGTTTTACATAAAGGAATACCTTGTTATTCCCTGTTTTTACCCTAGTCTGAAACCAAAAACGGAGGTCAACGGTACGACACGTCACGTTTCTGCAAGACAGGTCTGCATTTCAGAGGGAAATACTGTCGTGGGTCCGCCCCCTTGACTCATGTATGCATGGTATGAGTGTGTTTTATTTGATTTTTCTGCTTTCAGTATGAATGACGGGTGCCTGGTGTGTTTTTGGTTTTGTCGGTCTTCCCCCTTCTCCCTCCTGTCTTCTCTCCTGCTTGCACTCACCTGGACCAAATCAGCAACCAACACACCTGCCCTGCGATCGAGCCAGCTCCAGTGTTTCAGCTGCAACAGCCAGTCCCTGCCGGATGGTTGCTATACATGGTTTGTCATCCAGGAGTCTCAGGTCTTCTGGGTCGGGTCTGCTCTCTGTTCCAAGAGTAAGAACTTAACATGGAGAAGCAGCGTTTAGCAATTATGCCCCGACTATCTGGAACAAACTCCCAGAATCCTGCAGGTCCGCTGCAACTCTTAATACTTTCAAAGCCAGACTGAAAACATATCTTTTTGACGCTGCTTTTGATTGAGCTGTTCGTATTCACACTGCAGGACAGATCTACATTTCAGAGGAAAATACTACGGTTTACTGCAGAACACGTTGATACTCATATACACATAAACAACAAACCAGCAGACATTTGAAGGAGTGTGTACTTCAGTAAGAGCGTGTACTTGTTCAGTAAGAGTGTTTACTTCAGTATGAGTGTGTACTTGTTCAGTAAGAGTGTGTACTTATTCAGTAAGAGTGTGTACTTGTTCAGTAAGAGTGTGTACTTGTTCAGTAAGAGTGTGTACTTGTTCAGTAAGAGTGTGTACTTGTTCAGTAAGAGTGTTTACTTCAGTATGAGTGTGTACTTGTTCAGTAAGAGTGTGTACTTGTTCAGTAAGAGTGTGTACTTGTTCAGTAAGAGTGTTTACTTCAGTATGAGTGTGTACTTGTTCAATAAGAGTGTTTACTTATTCCGTAAGAGTGTGTACTTGTTCACTAAGAGTGTGTACTTGTTCAATACGAGGGTGTACTTGTTAAGTAGGAGTGTGTACTTGTTCAGTAAGAGTGTGTACTTGTTCAGTAGGAGTGTCTACTTCAGTAAGAGTGTGTACTTGTTGAATAAGAGAGTGTACTTGTTCAGTAGGAGTGTGTACTTGTTCAGTAAGAGTGTGTACTTGTTCAGTAGGAGTGTGTACTTCAGTAAGAGTGTGTACTTGTTCTATAAGAGAGTGTACTTGTTCAGTAGGAGTGTGTACTTGTTCAGTATGAGTGTGTACTTCAGTAAGAGTGTGTACTTGAGTGTTTTGACTCCTAATGGCTGTGAACGTCTCGCCCTCTGATGAAATCAAAGTGTTTTGGTTGTTTCTCTTTGTCTGAGTGTCTCATTGATGTGAGATAAAGCGCATCAAAGAGAATCCCAAAGCTTCATTTGTTTCTGTGAATCTACTGCAGATCATATAATTACACATTTTGCTGCTCATTTGCATATTTAAGGGGGGGTTTCTGTGTTTCTGTTTCCTCACCTGAGGCCGACACCGTACACCTTTTCTAAAACAACATTTGATCAGGGACTAATCTGGGTTTCCTCTGAACAACACTTTTAATATTTCAGGCTCCTTCTCCGATGCAAATGAGCGGCGCATTAATCGCATCCCGCATTAGGAAGTCAGAGCGCAGCCCACCGCTTTTTCTGACTCTTTTTTCATTGTGTAATTAGGGCCCAAATGTTAATGAATTATGCTAATTCCTGACAATTAGCATATAATATTGGAGACAATCAACAATTAGCATATGCTGCGTTGAAGACAATCAGACGTTTTCCCACGTTGACGCCCGGCCTGATGTATAGAAGCCATCTGATTACATGCAGAATCAGCATGCTAATTACTGCCACACACACACACACACACACACACACACACACACACACACACACACACACACACACACACACACACACACACACGGGGGGGGCAGCACCACCCTCACCCCGGGAAACCCAGCGGGACGAAAAACAAAGAACGGGAGGAGATGCTGCTTGTAAAGGATTATTATACAGAGAAGAGGTCGAGTGTGTTCACGATACGAGACTCTGGTTCAGGTGTTCTCTACTTTAAAGAGTCCTCTCCTGCTGATGTTCAGGTGTATATCAGTATGTAGTGTCTCTACTTTAAAGAGTCCTCTCCTGCTGATGTTCAGGTGTATATCAGTATGTAGTGTCTCTACTTTAAAGAGTCCTCTCCTGCTGATGTTCAGGTTTATATCAGTATGTAGTGTCTCTACTTTAAAGAGTCCTCTCCTGCTGATGTTCAGGTGTATATCAGTATGTAGTGTCTCTACTTTAAAGAGTTCTCTCCTGCTGATGTTCAGGTGTATATCAGTATGTAGTGTCTCTACTTTAAAGAGTCCTCTCCTGCTGATTTTCAGGAGTATATCAGTATGTAATGTCTCTACTTTAAAGAGTCCTCTCCTGCTGATGATCAGGTGTATATCAGTATATAGTGTCTCTACTTTAAAGAGTCCTCTCCTGCTGATGATCAGGTGTATATCAGTATATAGTGTCTCTACTTTAAAGAGTCCTCTCCTGCTGGTGTTCATGTGTATATCAGTATGTAGTGTCTCTACTTTAAAGAGTCCTCTCCTGCTGATGTTCTGGTGTATATCAGTATGTAGTGTCTCTACTTTAAAGAGTCCTCTCCTGCTGGTGTTCAGGTGTATATCAGTATGTAGTGTCTCTACTTTAAAGAGTCCTCTCCTGCTGATGTTCAGGTGTATATCAGTATGTAGTGTCTCTACTTTAAAGAGTCCTCTCCTGCTGGTGTTCAGGTGTATATCAGTATGTAGTGTCTCTACTTTAAAGAGTCCTCTCCTGCTGGTGTTCAGGTGTATATCAGTATGTAGTAGGGGTTTCACCAACTACTCGACTAGTCGACTAGTCGAGTAGTTCTACCACTAGTCTGCGCTGTAGGCCCTAGTCGACTAGTCGTGAACAAAATGGAGGCAAGTGTGGGAGATGAGGATGCCGTCATTGGCGCTGAGGTGCTGCAAAATGCTCCAGCAAAACACGCCCGACATTAAGGGGTCCTCATTTTATGCGTAAATGCGCCGCACCTATGCACTCTACAGTTTCAGTTTTAGCTCCGGCGCTAAAAGTTCACGAGCGTGCTCCACTAGCACCCCCTCTTTGAACAGCTGTTTGGACCTCATTTCGAGAGCAACAAGAAAACACGGGTCAACAGTGGCGCGGATGAGCTACGGGATTACTGCCAGCAGACACCCCATATCCCCACAATGGATAACCCTCTGAAGTGGTGGGCACAAAACGCGAACCGCTTCCCCCGTTTAGCCAAGCTTTCCAGGAGCTACCTGGCTACACCAGCACCCCAAGTGAACGGATGTTTTCCCTGGCAGGCACCACTGTCCCGACAGCGGTCAAGCCTCCTTCCCTCACATGTTGATGCTTTGGTCTTCCTTAACGCAAACCAAAGAACCTGGAAGGGTGGACATCCTTATCGAGGAGGACAGTGACAGCGAGTAAAGTGTTGCGCAATGCGCACTGGATTTACGTTGCATTCATGTTCTTAACAGAGTTTTTGCAGTAGATTTGGTGAGTCCAGTTACTGTTTTTTATTTAATCAGCCATGTAACCCAAATTAAAATGCTGCTTTGTTACAGTGTTTAACGTAACTGTATGCATTGCAATACAAAATACAGTTTTACACCTCTCTTTGTGTCTTTATGACGACGTAACAACTAGTCGACTAGTAAATATTGGTAGTTGTGAAACCCCTAGTATGTAGTGGCTCTACTTTAAAGAGTCCTCTCCTGGACTCACACACACACACACACACACACACACACACACACACACACACACACACACACACAATTAATATTTCAGCAATATGCATGTAGAATATTTTTTAAAAGTCCTTGAACTTGATGTCAAAGTCCTTGATTTTCAGGTGAGTGTATTTGTGGAAAATCTTTAAAAATATATTTCAATTTGAGACAAATGAGGTCTTGAAAGTCTCGGAAAAGTCCTTGAAATTGATGTAAACTGGGCCTGGAAAGTCGTTGAAAACAACTTAAATGTTCTGCCTCTGTTTTATTTTACAAAAAACATTTAAACTCCTCTCCTCTAGATTTATCTCATGTTCAAGACGTTATAGACGGAAGATCTAACAGAATGGATCCTGACACCCTTCAAGCTGCTGCTTTAAATCCTGTTTCATATCCAGCATCTGTTAACGTCTGTTCAAACACACCTGCTCACACACACACACCTGCTCTCACACACACACACACACACACACACACACACAACACACCACACACACACACACACACACACACACACACAGTGCTTCCTGCAGAGAGGTGAGCAGCGTTTAAAGGTGTCGTCCTGCAGCTGTGAGATGAAACCAAACGCCCTTCAGAGATAAATAACTTCACATGTTTCTGCGTCCTCTCAGAAACATCCAGCTCATCCTCTCAAGAACTCAATTACTCCAACATTTCAAATAAATAAATAAAAGGTGCAGCTGCAGCGGCACAAGTGCTCCTGAGAGAGCAAATTAGTCCGCGCGATGTATATCTAATACACTAATGACGCCAGTTAAAGGGCCCGAAATTACACGGGTCGTTACGCTCAGAGGAGCTGATTTATCCCACGCCACCTAAACACATCGTCTGTTTTACCTGCTAATCATGCAGCTATACCGCTAATTACATGTGGAAACACGGACAAGTGACTCTATGGTGTGTGTGTGTGTGTGTGTGTGTGTGTGTGTGTGTGTGTGTGTAGTTTTATGTGGTTCCAGTTTCAGCTGTTTATGCAGTTTGTTGTTTTTAATGAATGTGTTTTTCTGCCAATTAAAGTCTTTTTTTGTTATTTTTTATCATTCTCGTTAAATCCGATGATAGTGCGACACTAAATAACGTCTCACTTCCTGTTAGGACGCACATTGGTTCCTATACGTGAGATGTAAATAGTTAAAAACACAAATACAATGTGGGTAAATGTTTAAAAAAGTCTCAGTTCTTTCCTAGTTTTGATCAGACAAAAGGAAAAGTGGAATTCATTTGAGAGTTTTCAATGTTTTACTCATCGTTAGAAAACATTATTTGCTCTGCTGATTCAAACGCAAAACTGTCTTGTGTTGGGTCGTTTAATTTGGGTACATTTTGCGGCTGTGGCTCAGTGGATAGTGTGTTGGACTTTGACTCAGGGGGTAGCAGGTTCAAACCCCACTGCAGTCAGCATGTCGTTGTGTCCCTGAGACACTTCACCCCAAAGTGCTCCTGTGGGGATTTTCCACAGTATTGAGTATGTGAGTCGCTTTGGATAAAAGCGTCTAACAAGTGACACGTGATGGAATGGAATGGAATGGAATGGAATGGAATGGAATGTCATGTCATGTCATGTCATGTCATGTCATGTCATGTCATGTCATGGAATGTCATGTCATGTCATGTCATGTCATGGAATGGAATGTCATGTCATGTCATGTCATGGAATGGAATGTCATGTCATGTCATGTCATGTCATGGAATGTAATGGAATGTCATGTCATGTCATGTCATGGAATGGAATGGAATGTAATGTCATGTCATGTCATGTCATGTCATGGAATGGAATGGAATGGAATGGAATGGAATGTCATGTCATGTCATGTCATGTGATGTCATGGAATGGAATGGAATGTCATGTGATGTCATGTCATGTCATGTCATGGAATGGAATGGGATGTGATGTGATGTGATGGAATGTGATGTGATGTGATGTGATGTAATGTAATGTAATGTCATGTCATGTCATGTCATGTCATGTCATGTCATGGAATGGAATGTAATGTCATGTCATGGAATGTAATGGAATGGAATGTCATGTCATGTCATGTCATGGAATGGAATGGAATGTAATGACATGTCATGTCATGGAATGGAATGGAATGGAATGGAATGTCATGTCATGTCATGTGATGTCATGGAATGGAATGGAATGTAATGTAATGTCATGTGATGTAATGTAATGACATGTCATGTCATGGAATGGAATGGAATGGAATGTAATGTCATGTCATGTCATGTGATGTGATGTAATGTCATGTCATGTCATGTGATGTAATGTCATGTGATGTCATGTCATGTAATATAATGGAATGTAATGGATGCCTTTGGAAAAACCAAATCTTAACAGTTTTTCTTAAAGCCTCAGAGTCGGCTGCTCACAGTAGATTTTATCAAACAAACAGGAGGAAATTGAATTTTGCGGGACTATTTTCAGCGGCGGATTAATCCACAGTCAGTATTGACACCGGACCATATGTGTGTTTTTCTTCTCTCTTCAAATCTATATTCATATATCACTTAATTTTGGCTTGATTGTATTCACATGCAACCTTTTCATTTGTTTGATATATAGATGGAGTTTTACATGTCTTGATGTCGGACGTATATTTTGAGAGTTTCTGATTTGTTTTTTTAACTTGGTGTGAGAAGATGAAGTAACAAAGTCTCAAAAGTTAGAATATATTCTGACATGTACTCCAATAACAATGAAGACTACATTTCCCACAATGCACCGTGATTGTATCTTACATTAGAGCCTCCCTGCCTTGTGACTTAGTCCTCTCACGTTGAGTTAACACCATGTTTCCTACAGTTCATTAGTAGAACTAGTGAGTGTTGATAATAACACTCCTCATCATTATCTTTATTATACATTTGATAGCGTTGTGATGAATATTAATTAAAGGAGAAGCTGAAGGAGTTCCTGCAGAGTAAATAAAATAATTACATGGACCCATCACACGGAGAACATCACGTTAATCGTTATGTGTTTGGAGATCATTAACGTTATTGAAACAGAATCATCATCTCAACGCCGCTGCAGAACAACATGGGATTAAATACATACAATAATGAGCAGCAGTGCATTCTGGGTAGTGTTGGGGGTCATGTGACTCGGGGTGTGAGGGTCAGAGTGTGCTTTTTCAGTATTGATGATTCAGTGAAAGTACTAATAACTCACTAATGTGTTGATAATGAGGGGCTCCAACATCAGGGCCAAACATAAAGAGATGTCCTCTCTTTGATCCACTTCCTTTTGATGAGATTTCACCTTCTTTTGGGTCTTTTTGGGTTTCCTTGTAGTCGTTTTGTCATTATTTTGCTCAGCAGCAGTGTGTTATAACAAATTATAAAACGGACAAGTCAAATCAAGCAATCTGATTGGTTCTTAGCCGTGAGAATTGTAGTTACTTTTCACAAGTCAGTATCCCTCCGCGTCTGAGAAAAGCTACAACCGTTACAGCTGTTACATTACGTCCGTTAGGAAACTAACTCACAAAGCTCAAGATGGAAACATGTAAGGATAACTTGGACCTCCGGGGTGGCCTCACTGTGGAGGAGTGGATTGAGCAGTGCCTATCTCCAGAGAGCACCTAAACCTCGTGAGCCGTGCTACTGATGCTGGACAGGTTTTCAGAGGCTGCTCAATAAACGGCAACATACACATTCATGTAAATAAATAGCCAAATACTGGATCAACGCTCTCTGTCTAATATGTTCGCTAGCTGTTAGTGTTGTTGCATAGCAACCACCTCGCACTATGTTTCGTGCAGAAGGCAACGGAGGGACTATTTTATTTTGAACATCATTATTTACTAATAAAAACTATTTAAATTAGAGTGTGTTCTTCTTTCATATTGCCACACTTGGTAACCGTTTTAGAAAAGCAATAGCTCACTTCAGGCCGTGATGTATGCTCAGTGTATCACAGCTAGGGGGTTGAACCACGGCCTGTGATATAATGAGCATATACCACGGCCTGTGATATAATGAGCATATACCACGCCCTGTGATATAATGAGCATATACCACGCCCTGTGATATAATGAGCATATACCACGCCCT
Organism: Dissostichus eleginoides; assembly: GCA_031216635.1. Lineage (NCBI taxonomy): Eukaryota > Metazoa > Chordata > Actinopteri > Perciformes > Nototheniidae > Dissostichus > Dissostichus eleginoides. Next base: position 1,815,568 of record CM062271.1, on the reverse strand, counting down.
GTGATATAATGAGCATATACCACGCCCTGTGATATAATGAGCATATACCACGCCCTGTGATATAATGAGCATATACCACGCCCTGTGATATAATGAACATATACCACGGCCTGTGATATAATGAGCATATACCACGGCCTGTGATATAATGAGCATATACCGCGCCCTGTGATATAATGAGCATATACCACGGCCTGTGATATAATGAGCATATACCGCGGCCTGTGATATAATGAGCATATACCACGCCCTGTGATATAATGAGCATATACCACGCCCTGTGATATAATGAGCATATACCACGCCCTGTGATATAATGAGCATATACCACGGCCTGTGATATAATGAGCATATAGCACGGCCTGTGATATAACGAGCATATACCACGCCCTGTGATATAACGAGCATATACCACGCCCTGTGATATAATGAGCATATACCACGCCCTGTGATATAATGAGCATATAGCACGGCCTGTGATATAACGAGCATATAGCACGGCCTGTGATATAACGAGCATATACAACGCCCTGTGATATAATGAGCATATACCACGCCCTGTGATATAATGAGCATATACCACGCCCTGTGATATAATGAGCATATACCACGCCCTGTGATATAATGAGCATATACCACGGCCTGTCGTGAGCTATTGCTAATTAACAACCTCTAAAAGGTCCAAATCGACCAATCAGAATATCAAGTATTCGACTAAACCGTGTAATACTTTTTTATCTAACCACAAATAAAGATCACAGAAAATAAATAAATTAAAGATGATTTGTATTTAAACCATATTTGACATTTGACAGAACAGTCAACTTGCTTTTGGAGCATCAACAGTTTCCTCGGTGTCATTTTCATACACAATGAAGCAGATTTAAACCTTTCACTGTTTCTTTAAATACCATTTTCTTGGATTTCCACAGATGATATTTGTCCCTGATGTTCCATCTACCTTGTGCCATCGTTGTGTTGCAGAGTGTGAGTGTTGTAATCTGTGCATGGTAACAAAACATTCTTTATTTTACATTTCTGCGAATAATTCCCATTCTTTATTTGCTAAATCTGTAACGGCTGCTTTGCACTTTGACCTCCTGAAACCTTGGGGCCCTGGAAGTCCTTTATTGATCCCAATGTGGACATGTTTGTGTTGCAGCAGCATAAAAGAAAAGGCATCGTTCAATCACAATTAAAAGACTAGAAATAAACAAGAAAGTAGAAAATATACATTTAGTTTTTAGTCAGTTGTCTGAAGAAGTAGAATGAAAACACACACACACACACACACACACACACACACACACACACACACACACACACACACACACACTCGTCTCATGGTAATAAAACCGTCTTTATTTTATATTTTTGCGGATAATTCCCATTCTTTATTTCCTAAATCTGTAACGGCTGCTTTGCACTTTGACCTCCTGAAACTTTGGGGCCCTGAACGCACCTCAGGGTCTAAATGTTTATATACTTTGTATTGTGTCTCGTAACAGAGCCGGTTTATATTCATAACCACATCTGTCAGGGAGACAACATTATTTTAATCAGTCATTAACAAATCCTCTTCCTGCAGATCACTGCTATATTTAATCTTATTTTGTCTTTTAATAATCGTCACTTTGAGTAAACACGCTGCTGTATATTTTAACGCCTGTGCAATAAATTAAAGAGCAGTTTAATTTAGCAATTTGGTGCAATATGTTAATGCAGAGAGAGAGAGAGAGGGGCCCATCCCGTCCGAAGGAATGAAATGAAATGAAATAACATATATTTGAAAGTGTAATTCTCCTTTAACGCATTATTATTATTTCAGTCGTGGTGATTGAGGCGCTGCGTTGGAGGATTAGATTGTGGGCCGAGCTGCACCTTTCTTTTCCGCGGCTGAATGCGTCCGTGCATCAGATGGATTTAATTATTCCTGCAGCACATATATTATTAATCATCTATATTGATTTCTGAACTCCCAGACTGCTTGTGGATATGCAAATGCAGCCGCAGCAATATCGGGACGCGCTCATTTGCATGGGAGCCCATTATTATTTCATAAGTAAATTTTAATGTGGACTCAATTAAAACTCAGCCAGTGGAACAGCTAAATTGGCTCAAGGTATGAGGCGGGATATATCAATTAGTAAAGATCAAACTTTGGCTCCTCGGAGGGGGAACTGGAGCTGGAATTGAATCAGAGGCTCCGTTTGAGAGACGGAGGAAATCACATCTGCCAAACGGGATTAAAAACCCGGGAAGCAGACGGGAAAGAACGGGTCGCTTCAATATTTCATGGAGTTTCATCACCTGGAGCGTGACCTTCCTGCAGGTCAAACATCTGTCCGGCTGCACGTCTGCAAGAGAAAGGCTTTCAAGAGAGGGGAAACAACCCTAAGGATTCTGTAGTGGAGTAAAGTAAGGGTTCAAAGGGTCTTTATATACACAGCTAGTGGAGATCTGCACTGGAAAACATGCAACATCAGTATCTAATGTCAGATATTGAGTCTAGACTAACTGAAAGAGGATGGAGGAACATGTCACCGTGACCCAGATGTCAGTAGATATTAAGAAATAGGACAGGAAGAGAAGCTAATATGAGGATATGAAAGAAGACCTGAACACACAGAGACATTTGTATGATGAGATAAGATAAGAAGTACTTTATTGATCCCAATTAGGGACATTTTAGCATTTCAGCAGCATAACAGACAAGGCATTGCAAATAAGAGAAATTAAAAGAGTAGAAATAAACCTAAATCTCAAATATAAATAAAATAGCAATAAAAAAAGTTGAAAATATACATGTTGAAATACCAATTTGCAGTAAACAAGATATAAATCCGGATATTATATACATTAAGTGTGTGAGGAATTGAATATTAAAGGGGACCTATCATGCAAAATGCACTTTTTGATGTCTTTTATACATCACCATGTGTCCCCGGTGTTTCGGGGAACTCACGCAGCGTCAGAAAAGAAACCCTCTCTCTTCTCCTCCGTACCCACATCTCTAAAAACGGGGGAACAACGGACATGATCCAGATTTGCGTCCGATATGACGTCATATCTGAAATGTAGGCTGGCTTTACACCCACGGGCCAATCAGAAACAATGCCCGACTGTTGGACGTAATATGGTCGGTGTTTACATTAGCATCGCTAACACTCAGAGCTAACCTGTACTGGAGAGCATGTGTGTGAAGAAGCAGGAAATCAAAAGGAACTCACCTTGTGGTATAACCGGCAAGAGAGAAAGCCTTTGAGCTCCATACTGTTTCAGAGAGAATCCTTGATCTAATAATCCTTGCGTTTCCTCACCGCAGCATTTTAGACAGTATCTGCCGGGTCCCGCGTGAGCCGGCATAAGCTCCACCCCCTCTTTTTTATATGTTAGCCTTTATTTATAGAGGTGTAAATCTCATTGAGACACAGGGTCTCATTCTCAAGAGAGACATGTTTATACCCAGAATCAACACTTTTAAAACAGGAAGTGAAATAGAGGGATATGAGGCAAGATTAGCCCCGTTCCAGGTTTCTTTGTTGAGATCAAGTTCATTTTATGTTAGAGACAGAAAGATAACGTTTGATTTCATATCATGTTTTCCTAGAGAAAGGAATCATGATCACTCGTCAGGTTTTAGGTTGTATTCAAATCTAGAGCATCTGAGGTCGACTCTGTAAAATCATTCAACACTTTTTTCCTTTTTTAACTCAGAAATGAGGTTTGATTTTGTGTAAATGAGGTCTATTGAGCAAACATGAGTCAAACCTGTGGTAATAAGTAGGAATAAAGTTGACAGAAGACAACACGAGGGTTAAAAAATCCTGTTTCTCTGCACCTAAATCCACCTGTCCGACTTCTTCCTGATCTGAGAGTCGTGTTTTCCTCCACGACATAATCAGCGTTTGTCAGGGTGAGCGAAGCAGGCAGGACCCAAATGCAGGAACAGATGTAGGTTTAACTGAAAATACCTTTATTTCAAGGCTATGACTTAAACATACAGAGCTGAACTCGCTCCCCCGTGAACACATTCAACTTAGACGAGGACCTCACAAAGACAGCCAGAACAACCAGAACCTAAATGCACACAGGACTAATCACACGAACAAGACACAGGTGAGCAGGGAGGAGAAAACACAGGTGAACACAATCAGGTAATCAGGCAGGAGGGAACACAGAGACAGGAAGCAACAGACAAGACGGGGGAGGGGTGAACACTTTTCAAACTACAACAGGAAAACAGACAGATCTAGACGGGACAAAATGAAACACAGACAGATCTAGACGGGACAAAATGAAACACAGACAGATCTAGACGGGACAAAATGAAACACAGACAGATCTAGACGGGACAAAATGAAACACAGACAGATCTAGACGGGACAAAATGAAACACAGACAGATCTAGACGGGACAAAATGAAACACAGACAGATCGTGACAGCGTTGTCGGCAGGATTTAATTGGCGACGAGGAAGGGATGGGATCACAACATTGTATATTAAACGCTGTATACTAATAGATAATACTCTCAAATTACATTTTAGATTTTTCAGAGTATTAACCCTTAAAATGATCAAAATGTAATATATTAAGGGCTTGTATATGGATAATATACTCAAATGTAAGGCTTATTAAAAAAACAAAAGACCCTAAAAATGGGCAAATAAAAACCATCTTAAAAATGTTTTTGCTTAAATGGTGTCATTAAGGTGATTTTTAATTAAATTAATAAGGAAATTAATGGTTTCTGTAAATGAATAGATTATATTAAGAATAAATAAAACCTTAAAGATGAAGTTTTTCTGAAACCAGAGCCCAGTCTGCTCTGATTGGTCAGCTGGTCGGCTCTGTTGTGATTGGTCAACCAGCTTAGAGACGTCCCGCCCCCTTTAGCCTATCACCTACAATGTGTTGGAGCGCTAGCCAATAGGAGCGTGAGTGTTACGTAGTGATGTCACCGTGTTCCGAAAGTAAACAAAGGAGTTTTTAAGGAACACACTAAAGGATTTCCAGGCCTGTAAATGAAAAGTACAAATAACACAAAATGAAACTTAACATATGAACCTGGTTTTCCAAATAAAGTCCTTCTTGTCAGGAGGTGACATTATGAAGACGTGCAGTGTTTTCAGCGTCTGGCAGGCGTTCTGATTGGTCAGGATTTTGTCTCTGGCCTCAGGATTAAAGTCAGTAAAAAATGACGAGCTGTCACTTTTTATTCCACTTTATTTACTTCCTGAGTTCCTGCAGTTTGGATCAGGATCTGTTCCCCGCAGGACGTCATATATCACATAGTAAACATACATATTATATCTGATAGAGTTACCCATCGATAAAAGTCTCTCTCTGATGACTCTACCAGCTGCTCAGACTTCTGGATTTTAAATATACCGTTCCAGCCTGGAGGAAAGTCAACGTCCTGCTCAGCTTATTTATGATGGGATGCTTTTTGAACCGACGTCATGAAGGTGTAATGCAGCACTGGAGGTGGGCCGGTACTCACCAGTACTTCCACATGTCACTCTTAGGCATACTGCTGGTGCTCCATCAGAGCCTCTCAAAGCATGTTCAATTCATCCTTTTGCCATTAAAGGGAAAAAACTACGTTACCCAGGGAGCATTGCTTCCCAGTGCGTATTCAAAGGTGTTTGCATTAGAGCAGCTAACGAGCTAAAGTGCATCCTGTGCTGCTGTCGGTTTGATCAGTGACATCAGTTTGGCCCTTCAACATGTTTTGCTGTCAGAGTTTAGATGTGTTTATCTTCAGTCTACTGTGTCTGTTTCTACTTTTTTAGTCCTGCTTTATTCCTATTTTGAGATGTTTCATTTCTAGAATTGTTCATTTCTACTCTTTCATGTTTACTTATTAAAGTACATCTTATCGTATCTTCATCAAACACTTGAGACCTGGGGTGCTAGGCTAAAGCAAAGAAAGTGTGGCAGCAGGATACATGTTTTTACTTTGTATTGTATGTGTGCGTCCGTGTGTTGGAGGAGGGGCTCTGTGAGGAAGGGGCAGATTGTTTCAGCACACTCGAGCTGGTTTCTCCAAAATGACCTACCCCACCTCTAAGTACACTAACTTGTACTTGAGTAGGACACTCTAGATCTACTCTCTGATTTAAGTCGTGGTTTCATCTCATT
>CM062271.1:1766922-1804422 GCA_031216635.1 Dissostichus eleginoides | reverse complement strand
GAGAGTTCTGGCTCTGGGGACAGGAAGCAGAGCAGTCCCTGAAGACCTGAGAGATCCGGCTCTGGGGACAGGAAGCAGAGCAGTCCCTGAAGACCTGAGAGGTCTGGCTCTGGGGACAGAAAGCAGAGCAGTCCCTGAAGACCTGAGAGTTCTGGCTCTGGGGACAGGAAGCAGAGCAGTCCCTGAAGACCTGAGAGTTCTGGCTCTGGGGACAGGAAGCAGAGCAGTCCCTGAAGACCTGAGAGTTCTGGCTCTGGGGACAGGAAGCAGAGCAGTCCCTGAAGACCTGAGAGGTCTGGCTCTGGGGACAGAAAGCAGAGCAGTCCCTGAAGACCTGAGAGTTCTGGCTCTGGGGACAGGAAGCAGAGCAGTCCCTGAAGACCTGAGAGGTCTGGCTCTGGGGACAGAAAGCAGAGCAGTCCCTGAAGACCTGAGAGGTCTGGCTCTGGGGACAGAAAGCAGAGCAGTCCCTGAAGACCTGAGAGGTCTGGCTCTGGGGACAGGAAGCAGAGCAGTCCCTGAAGACCTGAGAGGTCTGGCTCTGGGGACAGGAAGCAGAGCAGTCCCTGAAGACCTGAGAGGTCTGGATGGCTCATCATTTAGCGGGAGGTCAGAAATGTATTTTGGGCCTGAACCATTCAATGCTTTATAACCCAGCAGCAGCATTTAGAAATCAGTTATTTGACACACAGGAAGCCGGTGTGGTGATTACACAACCCGGTCTCACGGCATTTCGTGTTATAGTCACGAAATTAATCTATTGATTCGTGTTCACCAACACGATTTTCGCATTGTTTTCGTGTCACACAGAACGATTTTAAAAGCAATGTAAATAACAACAAATTAGAAGGAAAAAGAGATTTAAAAAAAATACAGATTTCAGTATTCTGACACAGAACGATTTTAGAAGCAATGTATGTTTCGTGCCTGCACCAAATAATAACTAATTAGAAGGAACATCTTTTTTTTTAAATACAGATGTCAGTATTCTGAGGCTCTGAGACATTTCTTTTCCTCGTGGATGGCAAAAAAACTCAGACATTATACAATTTAAAATGAAAGGGTTAGGCTTAGGGTAAGATATTGAGTAAGAACATGTTTTTATGAACCACACAGCTTCCGGTCTTCCAAGACCCGACAGGACACAAAGACGTGGTGCAGGCACGAAACACACTACCAATAGAAATACATTGCTTTTTAAATCGTTCTGTGTGACACGAAAGAAAGGGGGAGATCGTGCAGGTGAACACGAATCAATAGATTAAATTAATTTCGTGACTATAACACGAAATGCCGTGAGACTGGGTTGGATTACAACCCCAACATTACCGTTACTAAAAGTCTTAATTCTAACCTGGTTCATGTTGTGAAACGGGCGAATTAAGCAACAAAACAAACTGGGATTTGTGAAGTTTAGCAACAACACTAGGGTTAGGGTTAAATCTCTTTATACATATTCGTTTTTATGGCTCAGGTCCATATTTTTCAGTGTTTCCAATACTGGTTTACTTCCAATTACCCATCAAAGTCATGTTATTCTGATATCTCTTGCTATATATTATTCTACAGTCTCAATTTTGTGACAGAGATTGAGTTTAAATGTCAATTTTGAGGTACATTTAACAACCATTACTTCTACCTCTACTTCTTCTCAACTACATAACAGTTACCTTTTTTCTGCACTACATTTATCTGCCAGCTTCAGAGTGTTAATATGAAGCCAAACTAATAAATGCTAACCTCTACCTGCGACAGCTGCAGCATTAAATAAACACCACGCTGCAGAAAGAGAGCTTTAACAGCTCTGAAGAAGAGAAACAGTCAGATCTCACCCACGTCGCTGACTCTCAACATGTGGTCTCTTACACACACTTAAACTGATGGCCTGTTTCCGCTCTCGCCCACAAACCAGCTCCTCCAAGTGTGTGTGTGTGTGTGTGTGTGTGTGTGTGTGTGTGTGTGTGTGAGCAGCGTTTTAAAGGATCTTTTGTTTCTCCCTGTTTTCTGATTCACCCTGACCTCCAGTTGATCTTAGAGTCAAAACCTTCCAAGAAAATATGAAGGAGTGGTGCAAAAAGTATTTTACTTTAAGAAATAAAACCACGGTATAAATTACTCACTGTTAAAAGTAACATTCCTGCATTGAATTCGCTCCAGGGTACTTTCAACATCATGTCCAGAGGTTTTCAGTACGTTTTCAGGAAGTCTTTAAGGTACATTTCGTGTGTTTTTGAGTGTTGTTGTATGGGGTATTCTCTGCAGTTAAGACACAATAAACTCATCCATATCCGTCTAATTGTGTGTATTTGGGGGATTTCTTCCACCTGGACTGAACAGGTTATATTGCTCTTGGGAAAGCTAACAGATTACATTGAAAATAATGCTAATTTGACCTTGAAAAAACACTTGAGTTTCTGCCTCTTTGATTAGTTTGTGTTAAGGTGTGAAAGTATTCTGATTCATTCAAAGCATGGTGTATGTTTTTAAGGAAGTTTGAGCTATTCTTTGAGGGATATCCAGTTCTTTAAAGCAAGTTTTAGGATCTTTGAGGAGGATTCAAGGTTCCTGGAGAGTTTCCAGGTTTTCAAAGGGGTTTCCAGGGTTGTTTGGGGAGGTTTCAGGGGTCTTTGGGTGCGTTTGTGAGGAGGCTCCAGGGGTTATGGGTTGAGGGAAAGTGTAACATGAGTCCTGTTTCCGACCTGCAGCGTGACGTTAAACCTCTGACCTGGACCATGTTCGAGGTGTCCACTTGAGTAATTGTTCTGAACCTCTTATACGACCCCCCGGGAGCGTGTCCTCCCCGGTTTCACACACATAGTTTACAAAGTGAAACGGGCAGTTAACCCCACAGAACTACTGTGTTAAGTTAACCCTCAGAACTACTCTATGTTAAGTTAACCCCACAGAACTACTGCTCTATGTTAAGTTAACCCCACAGAACTACTCTATGTTAAGTAACCCCACAGAACTACAGCTCTATGTTAAGTTAACCCCACAGAACTACAGCTCTATGTTAAGTTAACCCCACAGAACTACTGCTCTATGTTAAGTTAACCCCACAGAACTACAGCTCTATGTTAAGTTAACCCCACAGAACTACAGCTCTATGTTAAGTTAACCCCACAGAACTACAGCTCTATGTTGAGTTAACCCCTCAGAACTACAGCTCTATGTTAAGTTAACCCCACAGAACTACAGCTCTATGTTGAGTTAACCCCAAAGAACTACAGCTCTATGTTAAGTTAACCCCAAAAAACTACAGCTCTATGTTAAGTTAACCCCACAGAACTACAGCTCTATGTTAAGTTAACCCAACAGAACTACTGCTCTATGTTAAGTTAACCCCTCAGAACAACAGCTCTATGTTAAGTTAACCCCACAGAACTACAGCTCTATGTTAAGTTAACCCAACAGAACTACAGCTCTATGTTAAGTTAACCCCACAGAACTACAGCTCTATGTTAAGTTAACCCAACAGAACTACAGCTCTATGTTAAGTTAACCCCACAGAACTACGGCTCTATGTTAAGTTAACCCCACAGAACTACAGCTCTATGTTGAGTTAACCCCACAGAACTACAGCTCTATGTTGAGTTAACCCCACAGAACTACAGCTCTATGTTAAGTTAACCCCTCAGAACTACTGCTCTATGTTAAGTTAACCCCACAGAACTACTGCTCTATGTTAAGTTAACCCAACAGAACTACAGCTCTATGTTAAGTTAACCCACAGAACTACAGCTCTATGTTAAGTTAACCCCACAGAACTACAGCTCTATGTTAAGTTAACTCAACAGAACTACTGCTCTATGTTAAGTTAACCCCACAGAACTACAGCTCTATGTTAAGTTAACCCCACAGAACTACAGCTCTATGTTAAGTTAACCCACAGAACTACAGCTCTATGTTAAGTTAACTCCCACAGAACTACTGCTCTATGTTAAGTTAACCCACAGAACTACAGCTCTATGTTAAGTTAACTCCACAGAACTACAGCTCTATGTTAAGTTAACTCAACAGAACTACTGCTCTATGTTAAGTTAACCCCACAGAACTACAGCTCTATGTTAAGTTAACCCAACAGAACTGCTGCTCTATGTTAAGTTAACCCAACAGAACTACAGCTCTATGTTAAGTTAACCCCACAGAACTACAGCTCTATGTTAAGTTAACCCAACAGAACTGCTCTATGTTAAGTTAATCCAACAGAACTACTGCTCTATGTTAAGTTAACCCCACAGAACTACTGCTCTATGTTAAGTTAACCCAACAGAACTACAGCTCTATGTTAAGTTAACCCCACAGAACTACTGCTCTATGTTAAGTTAACCCAACAGAACTGCTGCTCTATGTTAAGTTAACCCACAGAACTACTGCTCTATGTTAAGTTAACCCACAGAACTACAGCTCTATGTTAAGTTAACCCACAGAACTGCTCTATGTTAAGTTAACCCACAGAACTACAGCTCTATGTTAAGTTAACCCAACATAACTGCAGCTCTATGTTAAGTTAACCCAACAGAACTACTGCTCTATGTTAAGTTAACCCACAGAACTACAGCTCTATGTTAAGTTAACCCCACAGAACTACAGCTCTATGTTAAGTTAACCCACAGAACTGCAGCTCTATGTTAAGTTAACCCCACAGAACTACAGCTCTATGTTAAGTTAACCCACAGAACTACAGCTCTATGTTAAGTTAACCCAACAGAACTGCAGCTCTATGTTAAGTTAACCCCACAGAACTACAGCTCTATGTTAAGTTAACCCCACAGAACTGCTGCTCTATCTTAAGTTAACCCAACAGAACTGCTGCTCTATGTTAAGTTAACCCCACAGAACTACAGCTCTATGTTAAGTTAACCCCACAGAACTACAGCTCTATGTTAAGTTAACCCCACAGAACTACAGCTCTATGTTAAGTTAACCCCACAGAACTACAGCTCTATGTTAAGTTAACCCCACAGAACTACAGCTCTATGTTAAGTTAACCCAACAGAACTACAGCTCTATGTTAAGTTAACCTCACAGAACTGCAGCTCTATGTTAAGTTAACCCCACAGAACTGCAGCTCTATGTTAAGTTAACCCCACAGAACTACAGCTCTATGTTAAGTTAACCCACAGACTACAGCTCTATGTTAAGTTAACCCACAGAACTACAGCTCTATGTTAAGTTAACCCACAGAACTACAGCTCTATGTTAAGTTAACCCCACAGAACTACAGCTCTATGTTGAGTTAACCCCACAGAACTGCAGCTCTATGTTAAGTTAACTCCACAGAACTACAGCTCTATGTTAAGTTAACCCACAGAACTACAGCTCTATGTTAAGTTAACCCCACAGAACTGCTTGGTTAAGGTTAGGGTTAGGAAAAGATTGTGCTTTGTGGAAACAATAGGTTTGTCCATGACCTTACTAGACATGACCTAAATATTTATTGTTACATCGTGAACTGGGTGAAAGTCCTGGGTTTCCTTCTCGCATCAAGACCAATGAGCTATGACCAACTAGAGGTAATCAGAAACACAAACGTAGATATGGATTGTAATATGCTGGTTGTACAAACGCCCTGTGGGGTTTTTTTAGGGACATGGCAGGCCCATTTTACATGTTTTTTAAGGAGGTTTTGGGGTTTTTTGAGTAACAGATATTGGAGTCTGCAGTTGATGCTGGTAAAACGGTTGTGTTTGAGGTGTCCATAGAGATGATTCTAACCGACAGGTCCTTGTTTGTGTTACTTTGGCAGTTTAAACAGAGATAATGTTATGAATCAGAACAGAAGACGTGGTCAGTGTTAGGAAAAGATTGCTGTTTGGGTTAGAGGATGGTCTTCTGGGGGAAAGTCCTTCTTAAGTTTGACCCGGCCATCCTCCTCTGACATTTTCCCTAATTCTTATTTCTCCGCTATTTAAACTACTGCACCGGACTTCCTCTTTCACCTCCGTCACAATCACACTTCCTCTATAGGTTATAAAATATGGGTTTTCTGCTTTTCTGAAACGCACCATGAGGTGTTTTTTGGGGAGGACGACCTCATATTAACACACATCTGCCGGCCAATGGCAGTCCAGTATTTGACATGCCGGTGGTGTAACATCATGTCCATAATGAGCCTGGAGATGTCCCTGAGGTCCTGCTGTCCTCCGTCTCTGAGGTAAAAGTTTACAGCGTGATTCAACATGGCAGCTTCGAGCCTAACGCTAATCCCAGAACAGGAGTGGAGGGAAAAAAGGCCAAAAATGTGGAAATTCGGGATCCGGTTTCACAGTTTTCGACTGACGCTCGCTGGCACATATGGAGAAAGTCTCATGGAAGAACAATAAGGAAAAGCCCAGCGCATAGTCCATTAATTTCTTTTTCCCCCTCAATAAGTAAACGTAAAGTATTCGTGAAATGAGCACTAAAGCGTCTTTAACAGTGTTTTCACAGCTGGCCGCCCCCCCGCCCCCAAAAGGCAGTAAAGGTCCTTCCTGAATGAACATTAACATGGAAAGGCTGTAACATCATACTTGGCAGTCCTGCGTCGCCACTAAACACCTAAAGAACCCAGAATATAGACCCCAACGCCAGCAGAACATCCGCTCCGTACGCCCCGCACTGCATTCTTTATTTCAGGGAAAACCGACAAAAAAAACTTGAGAAAAATGAGATTACAAGAAAAGTGAGAGAGGAGGAATCTTTAAAGGAAATCCCCCAAATTCCCAAGCATGAAAAACAGCCTTTATTGAACAAGAACCTGTGAACGATATGACATTCACCTACAAGAGACGAGATGCTTTATGACGGATTAGCTAGTGCCTATCATAGTAACAAATAAAACAGATGTACAACATATAAATACTAGTACATTTGTCCATATAACTAAACAATAGAATTGAAGGAAATCCCCAAGATTCCCAAGCATGAAAAACTCATTTAAAAATCTTTATTGAACAAGAACCATGCACAAAATGACAAGAGAAGAGAGGCTTTATGCCAGATTATAGTTAATATTCAAAACATTTCCTATAGTGCCGATAACACTAACAGATAAGACTGATCAGAATACAGATGTATGAAATATAAATGCTACTGTTTCCAGGTGAAGTATTCCATAATTGTTGATGCTATTATTTTTACTTTTACTCACGTTATTTAAAAAGAAATACAAACGCAGTACTCTTAGTGAGTATTTCAACACTGCAGCATTAGTAAATATAATATACAGTTTGTCTATCTGTTACTGCACACTCAGTATTAAACTGATATGAACACGTGAATCAAACTGTGGTCTGTTTCCAGTGTTTGTCCTCCACAGTAACTCGAGTAAAGCTTTAGTGTGTGCAGATGTTGAGTGAAAGGCAGTCGTCCTGAACGTCAGGTCAGAAACTCCTGCTGCACTTTATGGAGGAAAAGATATTGAATGAGATGTTGGACTGAAGATGGACTCAGTGCAACATGTGGATATTTAATCACTGACTCGTCTTTACAGCCAGCCACACACACACACACACACACACACACACACTTTCTGGTATCATATCCAGTCATTTCGCCTCTCACTTTAACCTTCGCTTTTCCCACGTTGGGGATCAAACCGCTGACCCTCAGATTGGCGGACGCTCCCTTTACTCATCAAGCCAAAGCCACCCAGATGTAATTCATTACAAATTGAACATGTGGGCTAACACTTTCTCTCCTAACAATCTGCTGTTTGTGTTTCATCATACAAACCCCTTAGAGGAACTGAACTGGGAACTAAGATGGAGGAAAACTGGGAAGGTATTTATCTAGCATGTGATGATGGTTGTGTTTCTGATGGCACTGTGTACACTTGACGCAAAGATTCCAAATAAAAGTTTGACTTGTCAGAGGAAGAGAAAAAATATTATAGCAACTCAAAGAAATTGTGAAAAACACTTGTTTATCAGAGGAAGTGAAAGTACATCTGCTCACGCTGCGCTCGTGGTGTAAAGGTGCATCACATATCATCACATATGCATTAGTTTAAATACGAGGGCCTGAGGTTTAATACCTGGGTATAACATCCTTTTCAGATGTACTCAAAGTCATTTCTTATTTTATATTATATCTATGTTAAAACATCATTATAAGTGACATAGATATAATGTAAAAGAGAGGGAAGTGCAGAGGGGTCGGTTTGGAATTGGGCCTAAAAAGCAAAAGCAAAGAAAGCAGTTCAGTCGCTTTTCTGTTCACTGGTACTCAGATCCACGGACTGTTGATAACTAACAAAGATGTACTTATTCTCACTGATAAACTGCAGTATTCCTGCTGTTCTGACTTTATATCTGCATGCTTTATTGAATGTATTGTTGCTCTGGACAAGTGTCAGCTGATTGAAACGTCAAATAATGTATTTTACAGGAACATTTACAAGGTAACACGAAACACTAGATAAATACCCCAATAATCCAACCCTAACCAAAGCTACCACAACGTGTATGAATCACTCTGAACCTGCGTCTATAATGGATGAGATTTAAAAACACAGAAATAGGACAAAGCTGGTTTATTGAATTTATTGTTGCAGCTAATTGAAATGATATATCATGTATTTTACAGGAACATTTACAAACTAAAAACACTAAACACTAGATACCCCCAATAATCCAACCCTAACCAAAGCTACCACAACGTGTATGAATCACTCTGAACCTGCGTCTATAATGGATACGACGTAGGCATAGGACAAAGCTGCTCTCTGCTGGACTGGTCCCGGTGTCTCCAAAGCCACCAGATGTAATTAATTACAAATTCAACACTTTCTCACCTTACAATCTGCTGTTTGTTTTTATCATACAAACCCATTGATAACTAACAAAAATGTACTTATTCTCACTAATTAACCTGCAGAATTCCTGCTGCTCTGAGTTTATATCTGCATGGTTATCTGCATGGTTATTTGCATGTATTGACGATCTGGACAGGTGGCAGCTAATTGAAACATTTGTCATGTATTTTCCAGGAACATTTACAAGCTAAAAACACCATCACTGACTAAATACCCTAAACTAATCCAACCTAACGCTTCAAGCTACCAAAACATGTATGACTCACTCTGAACCTGGGTTATAATGGTGTAATGGTGTAATGGTGTATAAGATATATAAACACAGAAATAGGACAAAGCTGCTCTCTGCTGGACTGGTCCCGGCGTCTCTATCGCCCAATTAACCAATTTTCTGGTGGCCGGTCGTTAGCGGCGGCCGTTAGCGGCGTCCAGGAGATCACAGCTGACTAATCAGCTGATAAATCATCAAACCTTTGGAGAGAGGCAGGAGGACTGAGGTCATGTGAAGTTAACGTGTTGGAGGACGCTGTGAGTTCGCCTCCTGCCAGGAGCTGCGCCGGGAAAACATCCGTCTCCGCAAATTATTTAGCTTCATATTTAGTCTTCTTAATTCGCTGAAAACAAGCCAAACAGCCGACAGGGCAACACCCCGCCTCTGTGTCAGACCGGCAGCTGAGACATGTCTTCATACGTTAAATAATGTCATATTTAGAATACAATACTGAACATTAACTACTTTTGTTTTATTTACCTTATATGTAAAACATGGAGCTAAAAACATCAACTTCCCACCAGAAATCAACAACAACAACTCAATGTAAATAATAACTTATATGTTGTGTATCTGTATTCAGCCCTTCGATAGATTTTTATTTTCAAGGTCAACTTGTATATTTTTAACTTTTAGTTCTGTTTTTATCTGATATTTGAGATGTTTATATCCAACATGTCCCCATGATGGACTTTATGAATCCAACATGTCCCCATGATGGACTTTATGAATCCAACATGTCCCCATGATGGACTTATGAATCCAACATGTCCCATGATAGACTTTATGAATCCAACATGTCCCATGATAGACTTTATGAATCCAACATGTCCCCATGATAGACTTTATGATCCACATGTCCCCATGATGGACTTTATGAATCCAACATGTCCCCATGATAGACTTTATGAATCCAACATGTCCCATGATAGACTTTATGAATCCCACATGTCCCCATGTGGACTTTTATGAATCCAACATGTCCCATGATAGACTTTATGAATCAACATGTCCCCATGATAGACTTTATGAATCCAACATGCCCCATGGTAGACTTTATGAATCCATCATGTCCCATGATAGACTTTATGAATCCATCCATGTCCCCATGATAGACTTTATGAATCCAACATGTCCCCATGATAGACTTTATGAATCCAACATGTCCCCATGATAGACTTTATGAATCCAACATGTCCCCATGATAAGACTTTATGAATCCAACATGTCCCCATGATATACTTTATGAATCCAACATGTCCCCATGATAGACTTTATGAATCCAACATGTCCCATGATAGAACTTTATGAATCCATCATGTCCCCATGATAGACTTTATGAATCCATCATGTCCCCATGTTAGACTTTATGAATCCAATATGTCCCCATGATAGACTTTATGCATCCAACATGTCCCCATGATAGACTTTATGAATCCAACATGTCCCCATGATAGACTTTATGAATCCAACATGTCCCCATGATAGACTTTATGAATCCAACATGTCCCCGTGATGGACTTTATGAATCCAACATGTCCCCATGATAGACTTTATGAATCCAACATGTCCCCATGATGGACTTTATGAATCCATCATGTCCCCATGATAGACTTTATGAATCCAACATGTCCCCATGATAGACTTTATGAATCCAACATGTCCCCATGATGGACTTTATGAATCCAACATGTCCCCATGATAGACTTTATGAATCCAACATGTCCCCATGATAGACTTTATGAATCCAACATGTCCCCATGATAGACTTTATGAATCCAACATGTCCCCATGATAGACTTTATGAATCCAACATGTCCCCATGATAGACTTTATGAATCCAACATGTCCCCATGATAGACTTTATGAATCCAACATGTCCCCATGATAGACTTTATGAATCCAATATGTCCCCATGATAGACTTAATGAATCCAACATGTCCCCATGATAGACTTTATGAATCCATCATGTCCCCATGTTAGACTTTATGAATCCAATATGTCCCCATGATAGACTTTATGCATCCAACATGTCCCCATGATAGACTTTATGAATCCAACATGTCCCCATGATAGACTTTATGAATCCAACATGTCCCCATGATAGACTTTATGAATCCAATATGTCCCCATGATAGACTTAATGAATCCAACATGTCCCCATGATAGACTTTATGAATCCAACATGTCCCCATGATAGACTTTATGAATCCAACATGTCCCCATGATAGACTTTATGAATCCAACATGTCCCCATGATAGACTTTATGAATCCAACATGTCCCCATGATAGACTTTATGAATCCAACATGTCCCCATGATAGACTTTATGAATCCAACATGTCCCCATGATAGACTTTATGAATCCAATATGTCCCCATGATAGACTTAATGAATCCAACATGTCCCCATGATAGACTTTATGAATCCATCATGTCCCCATGGTAGACTTTATGAATCCAATATGTCCCCATGATAGACTTTATGCATCCAACATGTCCCCATGATAGACTTTATGAATCCAACATGTCCCCATGTTAGACTTTATGAATCCAATATGTCCCCATGATAGACTTTATGCATCCAACATGTCCCCATGATAGACTTTATGAATCCAACATGTCCCCATGGTAGACTTTATGAATCCATCATGTCCCCATGATAGACTTTATGAATCCATCATGTCCCCATGATAGACTTTATGAATCCAACATGTCCCCATGATAGACTTTATGAATCCAACATGTCCCCATGATAGACTTTATGAATCCAACATGTCCCCATGATAGACTTTATGAATCCAACATGTCCCATGATAGACTTTATGAATCCAACATGTCCCCATGATAGACTTTATGAATCCAACATGTCCCCATGATAGACTTTATGAATCCAACATGTCCCCATGTTAGACTTTATGAATCCAACATGTCCCGATGATAGACTTTATGAATCCAACATGGGGACATGATAGACTTTATGAATCCAACATGTCCCCATGATAGACTTTATGAATCCAACATGTCCCCATGATAGACTTTATGAATCCAACATGTCCCCATGATAGACTTTATGAATCCAATATGTCCCCATGATAGACTTAATGAATCCAACATGTCCCCATGATAGACTTTATGAATCCATCATGTCCCATGGTAGACTTTATGAATCCAATATGTCCCCATGATAGACTTTATGCATCCAACATGTCCCCATGATAGACTTTATGAATCCAACATGTCCCCATGTTAGACTTTATGAATCCAAAATGTCCCCATGATAGACTTTATGCATCCAACATGTCCCCATGATAGACTTTATGAATCCAACATGTCCCCATGGTAGACTTTATGAATCCATCATGTCCCCATGATAGACTTTATGAATCCATCATGTCCCCATGATAGACTTTATGAATCCAACATGTCCCCATGATAGACTTTATGAATCCAACATGTCCCCATGATAGACTTTATGAATCCAACATGTCCCCATGATAGACTTTATGAATCCAACATGTCCCCATGATAGACTTTATGAATCCAACATGTCCCCATGATAGACTTTATGAATCCAACATGTCCCCATGATAGACTTTATGAATCCAACATGTCCCCATGATAGACTTTATGAATCCAACATGTCCCCATGTTAGACTTTATGAATCCAACATGTCCCGATGATAGACTTTATGAATCCAACATGTCCCCATGATAGACTTTATGAATCCAACATGTCCCCATGATAGACTTTATGAATCCAACATGTCCCCATGATAGACTTTATGAATCCAACATGTCCCCATGATAGACTTTATGAATCCAACATGTCCCCATGATAGACTTTATGAATCCAACATGGGGACATGTTGGATTCATAAAGTCTACCTTCTTAACAAACAGAGAAACAGAGAACTAATATAATACTGATACTAAGATATGAAGTTAAATCGTTCAGTTTGGTTTGAGTATACAGTGAAAGTTATCCAGAGTAGTTTAGAGTCAAACATTGAAACTAAGGAATGAAATCAGCTGATATTTAAACGTAAACAGAGTGGTGTAACGATCGTGAAATAACAGAGATCACTTTTAATAAAAGCAGTTTGTGTTTCTCTTTGTAGATCTGTGCTGTTTATTCTGCACACCATTAACATCCATTCATCTCACACACACACACACACACTCACACACACACACACACACACACACACACACACACACTCACACACACTCACACACACACTCACACACACACACACACACACACTCACACTCACACACACACACACACACACTCACACACACACACACACACACACACACACTCACACACACACACACACACACTCACACACTCTTTATTTTCTGATGAATTATGCAGATTGTGCTGAAGGCTCTTCTGCAGTTTGTTGATGCAACACTTTCACTTCCTTACTCTCATCTGTTTCCATTCATTATCTGAGAGGCTTTTACTCTGAAAGGGAACCAACAGGAAGTGTACTTTTTATTTTGGAGATACTTTGGAGCCATTGCTTATTATGCAACTTACTCCCCCTTTTCTTCCCTTTACTCCCCTTTTATTCTGCAACTTTCTGCCCACTATTCTCCTTATTTACCCCCATGTATTCCCTCCTATACTCCCTCTTATTTTTCCATTTACTTATTCTCCCCCTTTACTTCCCCTTATTCTGCTCTAATACTTTTCCTTAGTCCTTACTTTTTTCACCCTTATTCGTGCCCTTGTTATGCCTCTTCACTTCCCCTTATTCTCCCATTAACTACCTTTATTCTCCCATTTACTTCCCCTAATTCTCCCATTTACTTCCCCTAATTCTCCCATTTACTTCCCCTAATTCTGCTATTTACTCCACATTATCCCTCCCTTTATTTCTACCCCTTTACTCCCCCTTATTATCTTTACTTCCATTGATTCCCCCCTTTTCCTGCCCCTTTAATTCCCCTTGTTCTCCCCTTGACTTCCACTCATCCCACCCTTTACTCCCTCTTATTTAACCAAAAACCACACACTCGCTGTCGTCCAGATGTCACCTGGACTGAATCCTGAAAACGTCCCGATTGTTTTATTTTGAAAGGGAACCCAACAGGAAGTGTTTCTCTGTATCTCTCGGCTCCTCGGACCCTCTCTTTGTTCCCGGCTCCATCTATAATTCACGGCGTTTAATGTGCGTCTGATATTTTAGGGAAACAGCGTTTGCAGAATCAATGGCTGAAATAACGAGCAGCTGACAGCAGAGAGGGAAGGTGTCGAAATAATCTGAATAATCTGATCTGAGGCCAGATTTAAGGCTGATTAATCAATAAATGATGTGCCTCCAACAAAACATGAATTATTCACTCGTTCAGCCGTCAAAGAAAATCTTAATAACTGTTGGCCCACATATTGAGATGCACATGTTGGGCAGCTAATGACCTGGATCTGGATGGACTGTTGATGTGTGTGTGTGTGTGTGTGTGTGTGTGTGTGTGTGTGTGTGTGTGTGTGTGTGTGTGTGTGTGTGTCTGTGTGTTAGCACTCAATCATCAGTGTGAATATTTTAAAGGAAAACACGGTTGACCTCTTTCTTCCCTTCTTTATTGGTGAGTCTAATCAGATTTTCAGAGGGTTCTCATCTTCACTCTTCATCACGTTAATATTTATCCCTGTGATACTCCAGTAGCGGTCCATTATCAGCTCATAATCAATCATTTTGATCACTTCCTGTGCGTTTAGGAGACCAGAAGTGTCTCAATCAGACACATGTATGTTTGTTTAAAACAGTCTGTGCTCGGCCTGCTTTAAACACGTCAACAATGTTTTATAATGACACTAACAGGTAAACACTGAAAGGCTGACTAACGAGGTAAATAGATAGTGAACGTTAGCTAGCTTGATTTATAGATAGATGGATAGATAGATAGATAGATAGATAGATAGATAGATAGATAGATTTATAGATAGATAGATAGATAGATAGATAGATAGATAGGTAGATAGGTAGGTAGGTAGGTAGATAGATAGATAGATTTATAGATAGATAGATAGATAGATAGGTAGATAGGTAGGTAGGTAGATAGATAGATAGATAGATTTATAGATAGATAGATAGATAGATAGATAGGTAGATAGGTAGGTAGGTAGATAGATAGATAGATAGATAGGTAGATAGGTAGGTAGATAGATAGATTTATAGATAGATAGATAGATAGATTTTTTTTATGAATGGATCAAAGTATTTGTGTTAGATTTGTTTCCTCACTTCTTGCTTATATTCAATATAAAGAAGGTCACATTCCCTCGTCTCTTCCAGTCTTCTCAGTGATTTTACTCTGATGTTTTTGATGCCTCTTGTAAACTTTAAGCGTATTAATATTGGTGGCTTGTCTGAGTTTCTACGTGTTGTTTTCTACGTGCTTCTCGTGAAGTGGTTTCTCTATAAAAGTGATTTAATGAAGTGTTTTTCTCCTCTTCTCTGAACTGAGTGTGTGTTTACAGTCTTACGGGAGGAAAATAAAATCGTAGTTCAGCATCAGGATATTCCTCCAGTCCCGACTGTCAATCACTCAGACCCGGGGGGGGGCGGGTCTTATCGGGGGGGATTTAGAGTCTCTAATCCAGCTGTCAATCACTCAGAGTGTGAGCTGTCCAACACGTTAATTCCTGTATTGACAGATGTCCAATCAGAGCGCTCGGCCTCGCATACTAATGAGCTGCGGACACACACACTGCCCGTCAATAACTCTGAGTTCCTCACCGAGGGGAAATGCATGTCATTTATGAGACATCTATCCCATAATATACTCTCATGTTGGATTTAAAATGACGTTCTTTAAGTTTCAGTTTGTGGAACAATATGAATTTGACTTTTGATGGAGGTATGGAAGCCCTAAGCGGCCAAACATTGTTGTTTCTGTTTCCTTTATTTCCTACAATGGATGTTTTATTTAGGATCATCAGCAGTTAATCACAGGAGAAACACATTTCATTCATTATAAATCTCTCCTCTCGTTAGCATCCATGTTTGGTTCAAAGTTAAGTTTGTTTAATTTAATAAGGTATATAACATAATTAAAGTACGGAAGCCCAAAAGGGCCAAGATATAACATGTTTGACTAGTTTTTCATGTGATGATGAGTTCATGTTAAATCATGTGGGGCCTCAGGGCTCCTTTTGTTCTCTAAAGAAGAGCTAACGGAGCAAATAAATCTAAAGGAGCTAATGGAGCTAACGAAGCTAACGGAGCTAATAGAGCTAATACGGAGGTAATACGGAGCTAAGGGAGCTAAGGGAATAAACGGAGCTAACAGAGCTAAGGGAGCTAACAGAGCTAACAGAGCTAACTGAGCTAATAGAGCTAACAGAGCTAACAGAGCTAAGGGATCTATTTGAACTAATGGAGCTAAGGGAGATAAGAGGTCTAAGGTAGCTAACCGAGCTAAGAGAGCTAACGGAGCTATTTGAGCTAATGGAGCTAACGTAGCTAATGAATCTAAGGGAGCTAAGAGGGCTAAGGTAGCTAACCGAGCTAAGAGAGCTAACGGAGCTATTTGAGCTATTTGAGCTAATGGAGCTAACGTAGCTAATGGATCTAAGGGAGCTAAGAGGGCTAAGGTAGCTAACAGAGCTAATAGAGCTAATGGAGCTAACGGAGCTAACGGAGCAAATAGAACTAATGGAGCTAATAGAGCTAACGGAGCCAAGGGAGCTAACGGCGCTCGTTAACATCCATGTCTGGTTCAAAGTTACGTTTGTTTAATGTAAAAAGGTATATAACATAATTAAAGTACGGAAGCCCAAAAGGGCCAAGACTATAACATGTTTTACTCAGTTTTTCATGTGATGACGAGTTCATTTTATCTCGTTTCTCAGGATATTTTCTTATGTTATTAACATGTTGTGTACCTGAGGTTAGAAACACACTCTGGAGGTGCTGATATTATTTATTTAAAATCTAAATAATTAACATTGTTGGAGGTTCACAGGTAACGAGTCAACGTTCAACTTGGTTTAATAACCATTATATTGAGTTTTTCAAAGGTCATTTAAAATATACATATATATATATAAACTGGTAACAACCATAGACTGAGTTGCTGAGAAGCCCTTAGTAGGCGGAGTCGGCCACTGCCGTCTCGACAGTGACGACAGAGTCTAACTCCCGCCTGCTCCAGCCTGATCCAAATAAGGGCAAAGAGGCGGCATAAGATAAGTCCGATATTTAAATGAAGAATACTCCACCAGGCACCAACACAACAAACACGTCCGAGTTCAAGTTGTGTTCCCCGGATCAGCCTCGCAGCTGAGCCCCTGTAGCATCCTGGAGCTAACAGAGCTAACGGAGCTAGCAGAGGGACAGAAAGCTAGAAGCAGCAGTCACCGCAGAGACCTGTCCATCAAGGTGACCACGCCCTAATTTATGCAACAACTTTAAGACATAATATAACTAAAACGGGTGCGTTATAAAAATGAAGGTGGAATCTAAATATATACAGAATAAGTTTTATTGCATCAGGGGTAGAAACATGTTTATTTCTGCTGTAAAGTTGGGCATTTTAACATGGGGTCTATGGAAATTGCTCATTTCTGCAGCCTGCCTCTACCGGCCAATAGATGAACTGCAGTTTGTGGCACTTCCTTCTGGGCTTCCCGGCTCTGCCCCAGAGTTTGCCGCTTGGTAACAACCTTATTATGATCACAAGAAATAAAAGTAATTAAATATATCGTTGTTTGAGTAAAAAGCAATCTTTATTTGGAAATCAGATTGCCTGTAATCTGGAGAAATCAAAGACTTAGAAACTACAAGAGAAAATAAAATAATAACTATATTTAAAATAAATTAAAATTCTTAAAATGTTTAATATAACTTCTGGTTCCTTTTATTTACACTGGATGTTTTTATTTAGGATTATCAGCAGTTAATGTCAGGAGATTCCATTCATTATAAATCTCTCCTCTCGTTAACATCCATGTTTTGTTAAAGTTAACTTTGTTAAACATATTATTATAAAAATGGCCTTAGGTTTGAATACTCGATTCTGATTGGTCAATTCAGAACATGTGACATGTGGTTAATCCAGTAGTACAGACCGCTGTCAAGGACTTATTGACCGTTGCTAAGGACGCTCACATCTGCAGAAAGAAGTCCGGTCGATTGAACTGTATACTGTTTGCTTTTCAAACTGGGACAAGGAAACAGCGGAGAAGTAACGGGGCAGAAACCCTCCTTTTTACGCAGCGGTCCAGACATAGAGATCAGACGGCAAAACATATTCAGTGTGCAGTTCCTTTGGCATCAGGGCAGGGATATCTAGATACTTCCCAAGCTTTGACATCATGAATTTTGCTACTTTTAAAGCAAGCAACGATGTTTTCAAATCTGTAATCAAAAAGCTCCGCACAAACGCTATCGAAGCAGTTCCTGCCGTTGTTATGTAACGGTAACAACGGACTATTTTTCTTAGCGGATGCATGTCATTGTAAATCCTTAATAGCCTATTTTTTAAATCCATAAAAACATTTTTAAATCTATAAAAGCATTTCAATTAATATTGGGAGTCATGTGGTTACTTTGTTGAGAATGTGGCCGTGTGATGAGCGGGATAATGTGCAGCCAGGCGGTCATTATGGGGAACACCCTTCAGGCAGATCAGGATCCCGACGCGTTTAATGACCGCCTCGCTGCACATTATCCCTTACTTAAAGTACGGAAGCCCAAAAGAGCCAACATGTTTTAACCAGTTTTTCATGTCGAGTTTATTTGATCTTTTCTCAGGTTATTTTCTTATGACAAGTTCTTATGACGAGTTTACAAAAGCTCACCTCTTCAATCTGGCTTTTAATGTGTGATTGTTTTTGTATTGCTTGATTTTTATTTGACTTTAACTATATTTATGTGTTGTTCTTTTCTTTTCACTATCTCTGTAAAGCGACTTTGAGCACCTGTAAAAGCGCTTACAAAATAAATCTATTATTATTATTATTATGTCATTAACATGTAAATTATAAAAACGTTCTGGAGGTGATGATATTAATTATTTAAAATTGGATGTTCACAAGTAACGAGTCCACTTTTAACGTTCAACTTGGTTTTAATAACCATTATATTGAGGATGCAATGTGGACCTTTACATTTATGTACGGTGGCTGCAGAAGGACAATAACGACTAAATGCAATAACAGAAATTATGGTTACGTAACATCATAAAGTCGTGTTAATATGTGAAGATTATCCTGCTGAACTAAAGGCAAAAACAATCATAACATTTGTGATTATTTTCTGCAGAAATCAGGGGAGATGCTGCCTTCAGGGTCCTGATTCCTGCTGCAACAATATGGAAACGATCAGAAACCACACGGTCAGAGAGCCGTTATTAAGGATGCAACATTACATATCAGTCATATCAACATAGAACAAACACTGTAAATACTCTACAAACAGAATAAAACGTTAGCTTTTTACCTCAGAAATCATGGTTACGTAACATCATAAAGTGGTGTTAATATGTGGAGAATATCTTGCTAAACTAATAATGTAAGAATCATAAACTTTTGTGATTATTTTCTGCAAAAAATCATAAAATCACATCCCATTGGACCAGGGAGATGCTGCCTTCAGGGTCCTGATTCCTGCTGCAGCTGAACAATATGGAAACGATCAAAAACCACAAGGTCAGAGAGCCGTTATTAGCCGTGTTTAACCTGCTGGTGAAGTGGAGTCGGATTCAGAATCACACGCTGCAGGAAGATAATCAGATAATGACGGCGTTAATCAGATCCTCTCACTCTCACTCTCTCTGTTGTTATTATCCACATCGTGTGTCGGGGTAATTGTGTGTGTGCCGCCTCGCTGTGCGCCAATAACAGCGTGTAATAATGATCTGTGTGCATGTTAGCCACTTAGACGTGATTACTGCCTCTCTCTCACACACACACACACACACACCCACACACACACACACACACACACACACACACACACACGGGTTATCAGAAACCACATTGTATTACACAGTGAATTTATACATTAAAACAGTAGAACTATAAATATAGAGTATCTAGAATAAGTTAGACTATACTGTGAAAAATAACATATACATTATTTACCAGTACCTTTATTAATCCACACACACACACACACACACACACACACACACACACACACACACACACACATACACACACACACACACACACACACACAAGCACACACACACACACACACACACACACACACACACATACACACACACACACACACACAAGCACACACACACGGGTTATCAGAATCACAGCACGTACAACACGGGGATGATTCATAATTGTTCGTATATATATTGTGTTTATTGTATTTTTGTAATTCTGGAACAACAATTTCCTTCGGGGTAAATGAAGTCCGATCATCTCTTCTTATCTTATACCGGTGTAATGATTGCGCATGATATATGTCTAACAATCAGGTAAAGCTGAATCTCTAAACATCAATAAGCATCCTAAATAAAATGCACTTTACCTCATTACATTATAAGTGGAGTGTGATGTTAGATGGAGATGGGAATATCTAGCTATAAAACGCACTATAAATGCTTTTTAACACTGAAAACCAGAGAGTACTTCAGTAAAACAGGATGTTCACTGAGAGCCACACAGAAAACTAGAGATGAGGTATACTGCGTCACAAGTTAAGCTATAAGTTAACAAAATCAATCAAATGTAGGTCAATTATTCCTGATACTGTTGGCAGCTCATTCCTCAGTTTGCTCATAATAAGGCGAAATAAGAAGGCGATATTTCAAGCAAATACGTTATTTTTTTATGAATTAAGATTTGTTAGAAATGTGTTAAGCTTTAATTGACTGAATGTATTTGACATTATTAATTCATTAATGCACATAACATCATGTATTTTGACTTTCATTACTGCACATATTTGATTCAAATTCTATGACTAGGATTACAACGTTATTCAAAGTAAATACTGCTATTTTTTACTATGTTTTAATGTTATATAGTTTTCTTCAAATAGTTTTCTATCTGTGTTCTTAATCTTTGTTTTACTTGTATGTATGCACCATGACAGCAAGTCGGCATCGTGCGTGCGTGTGTGTGCGTGCGTGTGTGTGCGTGTGTGCGTGTGTGTGTGTGTGTGTGTGTGTGTGTGTGTGTGTGTGTTGACAGCTGACCTTTATTCACACATGCAGTTTCTCTTTTTGTGAAAAGGGTTTTATTCTGGTTCTCTCTCCACGGCTGCAGCGCTCCTCTTCCTCTGAAGCTCCACAGCGGGGTTAATGTAAGGTTACATCCCCCGACACACACACACACGTCACACACACGTCACACACACACACAGACACACACACACACACACACACACACACGTCACACACACACACAGACACACACACAGACACACACACACACACACACACACACACGTCACACACACACACAGACACACACACAGACACACACACACACACACACACACACACACACACTGCGGAAATGTCCTTCTTCTGCTTCGTTGAAAACTTCTGCTGTTTTATAATCGCTCTTCCCTCTTCATTTTAAACTCCAGCGGAGATCTGAAATGTGTCGTGCTGAAAAAATGAAAAATCTATTTGTTTTATTTTATTTATTATTTTGGACTATATTTATTTATTTGAACATATATATAATATTTCCACTCCTTCAGTTGTGTTTGGAAGACGATGAGGGCCACATGTGGAAGAAAGAAAATTAAGATTTGACGTTATTCAGAATTCTGAAAAAGAAATCTAAATTTATTTCAGATCTTTTTTTCTGAACACGTTTTTTTTGTGAATAATTTTTTTTCTTCTTAAAATCTCTGAATTCTGTTTTCTTATTTTTACATTAAAAAAATTGTTAAATGCCTTTTTAATACTAATGACTGTCTATAACTATTCGCTCTTATGTTGTACTTCTTGTGTTCTGTAATCACTGAAACACCGATGCAAATTCATTTTACGTCGAAATCTTCTTTGCAATAAACTGAATTCTGAGCACGGCATTAACCCGGGTTAAAGGTTCACTTCCCCCTCGTATTCCTCCGTGTGGAGTCATGTGACCCCAGCATGTAGTGGTTTCTGTGGTAACCCCCTCCTCGTCATCTTCCTCTGGGATCAAACCTCCCTCAGTCTGCAGGAACACACACCAGTTCTGCACACATTACAAATACAAACAAGTACTCATTCATGGCTTAAAAATTGCATTTAAAGAGCTAAGTGAACAGATAAGATAAGAGATAAGAGATAAGATAAGATAAGAGATAAGATAAGAAGTACTTTATTGATCCCAATTTGGGAAATGTTTGCGTTGCAGCAGCAAAAAAAGAAAAGGCATTGTACAATAAAATGTAAAGAGTAGAAATCAAAGTCAATCTTTCAGTGTGTGTGTTCAGACAGAGAGATCGAAATACCGTTTCCCAAATACAAAAATACAAATATATATAAAAATATGTATGCTAATATGTATATACCTATATATACACAATCAACAGACACATTATATGCACACATTAAGACCTAAATACAAGCACAAGAATCAATATACAAAATAACAGTCACTTCAAGAAAGTATAAACATGTTGAATTAGAAAACGTACAGTAACAAATATAAAGCAAGTTATTATATATACATATTATGATTTGAGAAACGCTCAGACGTCCTGCAGAGAGATTTGCTCCTGAACTCCTCTGTCAATTCCAGGTTCAACTAAAACAACTCAAACACTTCCTCAGGGGCCTCAGGGCTCCTTTCTTTCTCTAAAGAAGGGGCCCCACAATCCTGGGGGTCAGTACAGATCCACAGGGGCATGTTCGTGATCTTAAGGGGCCGCGACAACTCCTTTTGAAATATGCAGTTTGAGGTCCTGCATTAGAAAAGTATAAAGAGACAATGTGACAATGTCCTCTGAAGGAAACACTGCATTTCCCTTTAAGTAGCATTCAGTATAATCTTTAAATCCAACAATCCATAATACAGGGAATTTGAATTAGACTGAAGGCTATATAAATAGACGTAGTGACACCCATGATTCTGCAGAGATGTTATGAAGCCTGAAGACTTAGCACAACATTAGCACCTCCTAAATATATATAAAAAACTGGAATTTAACTTGCCAAAGAAACGGAGCCACAGCCTTCATGAAAAGACTTTAAACCTCACAGTTAGCAGTAAGATAAGTAAGTTATTGCATGCACAATTATCCACAAATGAACGGGGCTAACGGAGCTAAGAGAGCTAACAGAGCTAGCAGAGCTAAGAGAGCTAACAGAGCTAACAGAGCTAAGAGAGCTAAGAGAGCTAACATAGCTAATGGAGCTAATGGAGCTAACGAAGCTAACGGAGCTAATAGAGCTAACGGAGCTAATGTAGCTAACAGAGCAAATGGAGCTAACGGAAGTAATGGAGCTAACGAAGCTAACGGAGCTAATAGAGCTAACAGAGCAAATGGAGCTAACAGAGCAAATGGAGCTAACGGAGCTAATGGAGCTAACAAAGCTAACAGAGCTAATAGAGCTAATGGAGCTAATGGAGCTAACGGAGCTAACAAAGCTAATGGAGCTTACGGAGCAAACAGAGATAATAGAGCTAACGGAGCTAATACAGCTAACAGAGCAAATGGAGCTAACACAGCTAACGGAGCTAATAGAGCTAACAGAGCTAATGGAGCTAACGGAGCTAACAGATCTAAGAGAGCTAAGAGAGCTATTAGAGTCATTTGAGCTATTTGAGCTAATGGAGCTAACGTAGCTCATGGAGCTAAGAAGGCTAAGGTAGCTAACAGAGCTAACAGAGCTAAGGGAGCTAACGGAGCTAAGGCAGCATAGCTCCGCTTGATGAAAACATGAGCAATACTTTTGCAATGTTTACTAATCTGATCAGAATCCTTCCACATGTTGCGTATCTGGTCACAAAGAGTAGGGTATGAAGTGTTTGGTGGCAAACAAACATTTATGATTTTTTGTTTTTAAATAAAGGGCAAAAACATGAATATTTTGTGCATGTTTTTGAGTCTGCGGTGTTTCCTGTGATCACTAACAGATCTGCAGAAGGAGAGGCTGTAATCCTCTGAAATGTAGAAATCCCTCTCATAAAACACAATATATGTGTTGCTTTAAATGAAGCCCTGCGCTTTGTCTGAAGGTATCCAGGGTGTTTCTGGTTCAACACATAATCATAATCAGTAATTAAAAACCCATTCGGTGTGTAGTGGGGATCAACCTGTTCGCCTTTAATTTGCCGTGTGGAGGATAATTAGTGGAAGCCTGCAGAGGAAGAGGAGGAGGAGGAGGAGGAAGATGAAGGAAGATGGAGGTTAACAGCTCGTTGTCGGCTGTTTCATCACCGCTTTAATATCCAACGTCACCGGGGAAAACGAACATGAACCGGGAGGCGAAGAAGAAATGAGGAACACAATAACATCAAAAAATCTGACACTTTACAGGAGAGACAGACGAAACCCCCCGAGGTGTCGAATCCCCAAAAGACCCTCCCCTCCTTCTGTGTTTCTGAGAAGTTTCTGTTTTCTGAGAAGATAAATCTCCGTTTCCCCCGAAGGCTCCTCGCCTCGTAGAAGAAAAACACATTTCCAATATCAAGAGCATTTACATCCTCTGACAAGCAGCTCTACATGTAGAAATAATAAGAAAACACTCGTATGAATAAACAGATGTGATGTTGATATTACAGTAATGTCATTACATGCTTCCTGGGGCAGTGAGACAGAGGATCTTTTTTAGTTTACGGATATTTTAGACGCTGCAGGAGGTTGAGAACATGCAGGGATTATAGACGGACATTTTCTACATTTTTTGTTAATTTCCTGGAAGTTTCCTTTGTGCGCTCCGTCCATCAAACTGCCGCTCCGTCCATCAGACTGCCGCTCCGTCCATCAGACTGCCGCTCCGTCCATCAGACTCCTGCTCCGTCCATCAGACTGCCGCTCCGTCCATCAAACTGCCGCTCCGTCCATCAGACTGCCGCTCCGTCCATCAGACTCCTGCCCCGTCCATCAGACTGCCGCTCCGTCCATCAGACTGCCGCTCCGTCCATCAGACTGCCGCTCCGTCCATCAGACTGCCGCTCCGTCCATCAGACTGCCGCTCCGTCCATCAGACTGCCGCTCCTTCCATCAGACTCCTGCTCCGTCCATCAGACTGCCGCTCCGTCCATCAGACTGCCGCTCCGTCCATCAGACTGCCGCTCCGTCCATCAAACTGCCGCTCCGTCCATCAGACTGCCGCTCCGTCCATCAGACTGCCGCTCTCCAGTCCATCAGA
The DNA here is from genome assembly GCA_031216635.1 of Dissostichus eleginoides. NCBI lineage: Eukaryota > Metazoa > Chordata > Actinopteri > Perciformes > Nototheniidae > Dissostichus > Dissostichus eleginoides. The sequence goes on along the minus strand of CM062271.1, from coordinate 1,779,055 downwards.
CTGCCGCTCCGTCCATCAGACTGCCGCTCCTTCCATCAGACTGCCGCTCCGTCCATCAGACTGCCGCTCCGTCCATCAGACTGCCGCTCCGTCCATCAGACTGCCGCTCCGTCCATCAGACTGCCGCTCCGTCCATCAGACTGCCGCTCCGTCCATCAGACTGCCGCTCCGTCCATCAGACTGCCGCTCCGTCCATCAGACTGCCGCTCCGTCCATCAGACTGCCGCTCCGTCCATCAGACTGCCGCTCCGTCCATCAGACTGCCGCTCCGTCCATCAAACTGCTGCTAGTTTCATTCTAAGAATCATCTGGAGCGCAATGCATCTTTACAATCCTGGTGGTGTTCATGAGTAAAAGTGCTGCTTTCAAAATGCTCCTCAAGTAAAGGTAGAAGTACTCAGGTCTTGTACTTGAGTAAAAGTACAAGTACTCAGATCTTGTAGTAAAAATAGAAGTACTCAGATCTTGTACTTGAGTAAAAGTAGAAGTACTCAGATCTTGTACTTGAGTAAAAGTAGAAGTACTCAGATCTTGTACTTGAGTAAAAGTAGAAGTACTCAGATCTCGTACTTGAGTAAAAGTAGAAGTACTCAGATCTCGTACTTGAGTAAAAGGAGAAGTACTCAGATATTGTAGTAAAAATAGAAGTACTCAGATCTTGTACTTGAGTAAAAGTACTCAGATCTTGTAGTAAAAGTAGAAGTACTCAGATCTTGTAGTAAAAGTAGAAGTACTACGATCTTGTAGTAAAAGTAGAAGTACTCAGATCTTGTACTTGAGTAAAAGTAGAAGTACTCAGATATTGTACTTGAGTAAAAGTAGAAGTACTCAGATATTGTACATGAGTAAAAGTAGAAGTACTCAGATCTTGTACATGAGTAAAAGTAGAAGTACTCAGATCTTGTACTTGAGTAAAAGTAGAAGTACTCAGATCTTGTACTTGAGTAAAAGCAGAAGTACTCAGATCTTGTACTTGAGTAAAAGTAGAAGTATTCAGATCTTGTACTTGAGTAAAAGTAGAAGTATTCAGATCTTGTACTTGAGTAAAAGTAGAAGTACCAGAGTGTAGGAATACTCTGTTACAGTAAAAGTCCTGCATTCAAAATGTTCCTCAAGTGAAAGTAGAAAAGTATTATCATCAAAATCTAGTGAAAGTAGCGACAGTAAAAGTAGTGATTGTGCAGATTGGTCCATTTCAGAATAATATGATATGTTTTATAATGATTGATCATGAAAGTGTTCTCAAAGTTGGTAAAGGTGCAGCTAGTCTGAATGACTTTGTATACTGCAGGGTAGCTTGTGGATTTACTCCAGGTGGAACTAAAGTCTGATTTAACACTTGATTATATTTCACATCATTCATCCAGATCTGGGAAGTAACTAAAGGGATCAAATACATGTAGTGGAGGAGAAGTACACAGTAGCATAATGTGAAAATACTCAAGTAAATGACAAGTACAGCAATGTTTTACTTAACTACAGTACTTGAGTTAATCTACTTAGCGTTAGAAGATTTTTTACTTATTAATCCAATTGTGTAAAGTAACTAAAGGTATTCAATACGTGTAGCAGAGTTCCCGTTAGCCGGTAATTACCGGACTATGACCGGTAAAATATGCTGAAGACCGGCAAATCTAAATCTCTCCGGTCAAAATGTCAGGTCAAAATAATGTCCCCTTGGCGCAATACCGCATCAGTTGCGCCACTTATGTGACAGACAAGAAGAGCACGTGACAGACAAGAATAGTCAATTCTAATGTCTAACACTTAATGTGGAGAAAGAGATGTCCTGTATGGGTTGATTGTGCGTTGATCTGTTGGTAATGCCTCGGGGTTCCGGTGGCCGGGCATGTAAACAAATGCATAATGCTGCGCTATACTTTGCGGCCTCACCCGGTTGCATAGCGACGCTTATTGTTTAGGTGTCTTGATAAGCAGGTAGTCATATCATTAGCTAGAACTAGCTAGATCTGATCGATATGGGCCTAAACGCGAGTAAAGATCAGCTGCTGCTGACGAGTCGACATGCAGCTCTGCATGATCACCTGCAGCGGTGAGCGGAGCAAAACACACACTTCAGGTTAGAATATCACACGCAGCTATTTTAATGACCTCTCAAGCTACCTAAACTAGTTATAGATATGTTTAGTTTTACTGTCGGGTCACTCCTTACTGGATCAGCGAGCTGCATGATACTGGCGGGCTGTCAGGAGAGAGAGAGCGCTCCGTTTATTATTCCCGTGTTATGTAAGTTACTGTACACTTTTGAATAATGTAGTTAATCTACGATAATTAGTTTGTTTAATATCGAATCATATCAATTTGTTTTAAAGCTCAATAAATAACAAAGAAGACCTTTGACCGGCACTTTTCTAATTTTGTCCGGAAGATTTAAACTTTAACGGACATTTTGACCGGCAAAAAAATATTCTAACGGGAACTCTGACGTGTAGTGAAGTAAAAGTACACCATTTACCTCTGCACTGTAGTGGAGTAGAAGTACACAGTAGTGTAACATTGAAATACTGAAGTAAAGTACAAGTACCTCAAAAGTACAGTATAAGTAGGCCTACTCGGTACAGTCCCGTCCTGAGTCGTGACCCCAGCTGCAGGTTTCTTATTTATTGCTGTTCTCATTGAGAGTAAAATGTCTCTAAGTGTTTGTCCCTCTCGTTTGACCTCCAGCTGCTGAAGGTCGCTGCGCTTCACTTTTCATATTTCACTCTCTCTCTGAATCTCTTCCAGATGTCCGCTCCGCTTCCTGTGTCCAGTTCCCAGCCACCAGGATATAATAAAACAGAAAAGGCTCCGTGCAGCCGTTTCCCTTCATAAATCTTCATATTAAAGTGAGCATGACTCTTTTTTTACTCCACTCTGTTTGCCTTGTACCTGCACTTCACCTCTGCTGCTGTAACGCCACGAGTTAGGGGCTTCCGAGACTAACATCACGTTACATTAAAGCACACGATGTACAACAATATCTGTTCTCTTTTTGTATTACTGCCGATTCCATATTTTATCCCTTTTAATCCATTCCATTTCTATGTAAATACTGTTATATTTGACTGTATTTTGTATTATTCTTAATTTCTCTAGTTCTCTATCTGTATCTTTAAACCTGCAGAGCAAAAGTGCTGTGCAGTCAGATAAACAAAGGAAACATACAGAACATCACACAGCTCCACTCACACGGCTCCGCTCACACGGCTCAGCTCACACGGCTCCGCTCACACGGCTCAGCTCACACAGCTCCGCTCACACAGCTCCGCTCACACAGCTCCACTCACACAGCTCAGCTCACACAGCTCCGCTCACACAGCACAGCTCACACAGCTCCACTCACACAGCTCAGCTCACACAGCTCCGCTCACACAGCACAGCTCACACAGCTCCACTCACACAGCTCAGCTCACACAGCTCCGCTCACACAGCTCAGCTCACACAGCTCCGCTCAACACAGCTCAGCTCACACAGCTCAGCTCACACAGCTCCACAGCTCCGCTCACACAGCTCCGCTCACACAGCTCAGCTCACACAGCTCCACAGCTCCGCTCACACGGCTCCGCTCACACAGCTCAGCTCACACAGCTCCACAGCTCCGCTCACACAGCTCCGCTCACACAGCTCCGCTCACACAGCTCCACAGCTCCGCTCACACGGCTCCGCTCACACAGCTCCGCTCACACAGCTCCACAGCTCCGCTCACACGGCTCCGCTCACACGGCTCCGCTCACACAGCTCCACGGCTCCGCTCACACGGCTCCGCTCACACGGCTCCGCTCACACGGCTCCGCTCACACGGCTCCACAGCTCCGCTCACACAGCACAGCTCACACAGCTCCACTCACACAGCTCAGCTCACACGGCTCCGCTCACACGGCTCCGCTCACACAGCTCCACGGCTCCGCTCACACGGCTCAGCTCACACGGCTCAGCTCACACGGCTCAGCTCACACGGCTCAGCTCACACGGCTCCGCTCACACGGCTCCGCTCACACGGCTCCGCTCACACGGCTCAGCTCACACAGCTCAGCTCACACAGCTCCGCTCACACAGCTCAGCTCACACAGCTCCGCTCACACAGCTCCGCTCACACAGCTCCGCTCACACAGCTCAGCTCACACAGCTCCACAGCTCCGCTCACACGGCTCCGCTCACACGGCTCCGCTCACTCGGCTCAGCTCACACGGCTCAGCTCACACGGCTCCGCTCACACGGCTCCGCTCACACGGCTCCGCTCACACAGCTCCGCTCACACAGCTCAGCTCACACGCCGACCAATCAAATGCAATGACAGCAACACTCTAAAAGATGTCAAAGCGCTGAGGAGAAGAGGTATCATACATCAGGAAGAAGCTCTTATAGATAAATATTTTTATTCTGTAGTCGGAGTCAGACGACATTAGTTCTTCCTGATAAACACCGACTCACCTGACGACACACCTCAGGATTTACTTCCTGCTTTCTGCAGCTGCACAGTGAGGCCAAAAGAAAACAAACAAATACATCAAGAAGCATAACAACACAAATAAGACAGAAACTCTCAGAGCTTTACCATGGTGCATTTTCTTAAATATTTGTATTCATTTTAAAGTGAGCATGACTCTTTTTTTACTCCACTCTGTTTGCCTTGTACCTTCTCTTCACCTCTGCTGCTGTAACGCCACGAGTAAGGGGCTTCTGAGACTCACATCACGTCATGAAGGAGCTCCTATAGATAAATATCTTAAGGCAACATTAGTTCTTCCCAAAAAACCCCGACTCCACCTGTCAGCTGACACACCTCAGGATTGACTGATTTCTGCAGGATCACATTTTAAATCATCTGGTTTTTATTAATGCAGTTTAATTTGTATTTTATTGCAGTTATTTGGATCTTTATGCAACTTTGATTTTTTTGCACGGTCTGCAACAATATGCAAATTATGAGCGATTGTTTTTTAATGTTGCCGAAGATAAATGTTTCGTTTCTTAGTTTCTGAAGAAGATACAGAGTAGAAATGAAATTCTTCTGAACTGAGCTCCTCCAACAATGCATCATATTTATATTATATACACAAAAACAAAATACTGCAACTTAAACTTAACTAATGTGCATTTAAAAAAAGAGGAATAGTTTCGGTGAAAACTAAAAGCTACCGTGGGGTCAGATTATAATGTTCCAAAGGGGGGTTCGTTCAGCAGGAAGCACGTGAAATAACTAAAGGACAAGTTAAGAGAGAAAGTAGAGAGAAAGGGAGGTCAGAGAAAACTATTTCTGCTCAAAAGTGAGCAGTGATTGAGAGTCAGAGCTCAGCCTTTCAGAAGTGTGTATCTCACACTGCTCTGTCACTTTCATTCATGTATCTTTGCATGTTTTAGCCATTTCTGTAAAACAAAGGTTTTCCAGTGACTATAAGACGTGGAGGTGGATTGAAGGCCTTGCTAGTCGTGTTTTGCTGTCACGTGTATTCTAGGCTCCGGGTCTCTTTCTGATATTTTAAATTAAGCAGCAACGACTCGTTCATTTCTTAGTTCTCTCTGGTGGACTGAAGGCCTTGTTAGTCCTGTTCTGATTTAATTAAAGTACAGGTTAGGCACATTGTAAAATGTTCTGAAATGTTGCTGAGAATAAAAGTGAAGTCTTGAGTTTTTCTGCGTCACCTGCTGAGTTTCATTTAATCATATTCATCTTTAAAACCCAATGTTTTTCTCAAATGAAAAGCCTCCCCAGACTTTTAATTTGAAATCTACACCTGTTCTTTATTGCGTGAAACACCTTCTTCTGAAGTCTAATAAATACATGTTTTGTTATTCTTATTTAACTGTTTTAATGTTTCTAAATTAAGGACTTGCTCGTACAGGTAGAACATGTTTCTGCACATATGACAGTAATTGTTTTAAAGCGAAATATAAGTAAAGACATCATCGAAACATCAGCATTTAAATGTTCTTACTTTCCTCTGAGGACCTCCGTATTTCTCACATTTATTTGTGTATCATAATGTATGATTTACTGTTATTGTTGTGGCCCCTCACGTTGAATATGCATCAGCTCTCGGACACTATTTGATAATAGTCGATGCGTTCAGGTGTAATTTGAGGCTAAAGCTTCATTAGTAAAGGTTGAGCGGGGTACGGTGGCCTGCAGGGACAAAAGGCCAGAGTTTAGCAGCCGCAGGCGATCCCATTGTTCCTGCAGACGGGAAAATAATTTAACCGAGTTTAACTCCTTCAGGGGGGAGCGCACCCCCGATGCACCGCTGATTATTCACCTGTTTCTATTTCATTAAATCATGTTCCTGTTTTAACATTTAAATAGAAAGCGATTTAAATACATGTCCTTTGTGTTTTCTGTTTTGCATTTCTGCAGCCGCAAAGCGATGCAGATAAAGACGTAATGTGAGAGGAGACATTACTATCACAATCATTAATATAACGTAATTCTTTTAGATAAATAACTATATTCTGTAATTTAATGAGTCTAGAAATTGAGATCTCGTTGGAGCTTGGCATGTCCATTTTTAAAATGTATTGCCTTCTGCTGTTCTGCAAAAACAAAACAAACAAATACATAAAGAAAAAATAAGACAGAAACTCTGAGAGATTTACTGTGGTGCACTTATTTGTTTTTATTCATATTAAAGTGTGCATGACTTTCTATTTACTATTTTCTTTTTGCCTTGTACCTTCACGTTGCCTCTGCTGCCGTAACGCCACGAATAAAACACTTCTGAGAATAATATCACATCATGAAGAAGCTCTTATAGATAAATATCTGTATTCTGTAGTTGGATTTAGACAAAGAGACCAAAAACTGGGAGGAGACAATCGCAATTCCCCAAATTCTGATTAATGAAGTATATCTTATCTTAAACGCACCGCTTCCTTCCTGATGCGAGAGAGAGTGACGGCGGTGCTCGGTCCGTCCACTGCTGCAGCTTTTCTTTTTTGTATGGATTGTATTTGCATCTTTTTTTCGTTTCTGCAAACTGAAAAGTAAAAGACCAAAAACTGAGAGGAGACATAAATATCACCATCAGGAAACTCCTACAGTTAAATCACTACATTACTGCAGTCTGATTTACACTGGAAGGCATCGCTTCAGTCCTGTGTGAAGCCTCATGTGTTTGTTATTACTGTGTGTGTGTGTGTGTGTGTGTGTGTGTGTGTGTGTGTGTGTGTGTGTGTGTGTTGTGTGTGTGTGTTGTGGTGTGTGTGTGTGTGTGTGACTGACTGCCGGCAGCCGGACCACCTGCAGGTTTTAAATTGTGCGATTAAACGGAGGAGTGTTTTGTGAGCGGAGTAATTCTCTGTAATGAGTTCAGCTGCAGCTCCGCCTGTCACTCTTCTTCCTCTCCTTCTTCCTCTTCATGTGATGCATCGAGCGGCTCTCGGTCAGTAAATCCCCCTCCCTCTTAATTAAGATTTCTCTCACCCTTCCCCCCCTAAACCTCTGCAGAAACTCCTGCTGACATGAAATCAATGCGCTGGACTCAGGTATCGGATTCCAGGTGGGTCCGTGAGGAAAACCCGAGCTATCCGCTAACGTTAGCCCCCGCCGAGGAAAAGATGTGAAGTATTTGCTGCCGGATAAAAATGTCAAGCACTAATAGGCTCCATTGTGATTATCCGAGGCGAGGCGAAACAAATCCTCGGCAGAAGATGTTCGCAGCGATCTTTACAAGGTCTCCGGGTTTCTGCTCCACCGAGGCCGCAGAAACCCATAAATAAATGATTGTCTGAACTTTCCGTCAATTAGAAAATAAGAAAAACTTGTTGGAAAGACCCGCGCAGAATATTCATGAAGCGGCTTCATTTCCCCGGGACGCTCCTGTTTGTGGGATTTGCTGCGAAACCCCCTCTGAAGGCTCTCAGGTAGAAAAACACTCGGAGCTAGGAGCTAACGGAGCGCCGAGATAGAGAGAAAAACATGTTTTATTCAGAAATATTCCTCTTTAATCACCTGGAGAATCTGCAGAGTTTAACACCTGCAGTCACAGAAAATAAAACTGAGAAGAGGAGTTTCACTTTTAATCCTCGCTGCAGAAAAGAGACGCTAACGGAGAGAGAAGCTAACAGAGAGAAGCTAAGAGAGAGAGAAGCTAAGAGAGAGAGAAGCTAACAGAGAGAGAAGCTAACAGAGAGAGAAGCTAAGAGACGGAGAAGCTAACAGAGAGAGAAGCTAACAGATAGAGAAGCTAACACACAGGGAAGCTAACAGAGAGAGAAGCTAACACACAGAGAAGCTAACACACAGGGAAGCTAACAGAGAGAGAAGCTAACACACAGGGAAGCTAACAGAGAAGCTAACAGAGAGAGAAGCTAACAGAGAGAGAAGCTAACACACAGGGAAGCTAACAGAGAGAGAAGCTAACAGAGAGAGAAGCTAACAGAGAGAGAAGCTAAGAGACAGAGAAGCTAACAGAGAGAGAAGCTAACAGAGAGAGAAGCTAACAGAGAGAGAAGCTAACACACAGGGAAGCTAACAGAGAGAGAAGCTAACACACAGAGAAGCTAACAGAGAGAGAAGCTAACAGAGAGAGAAGCTAACACACAGGGAAGCTAACAGAGAGAGAAGCTAACAGAGAGAGAAGCTAACACACAGGGAAGCTAACAGAGAGAGAAGCTAACAGAGAGAGAACCTAACACACAGGGAAGCTAACAGAGAGAGAAGCTAACACACAGAGAAGCTAACAGAGAGAGAAGCTAACAGAGAGAGAAGCTAACAGAGAGAGAAGCTAACACACAGGGAAGCTAACAGAGAGAGAAGCTAACAGAGAGAGAAGCTAACAGAGAGAGAAGCTAACACACAGGGAAGCTAACAGAGAGAGAAGCTAACAGAGAGAGAAGCTAACAGAGAGAGAAGCTAACACACAGGGAAGCTAACAGAGAGAGAAGCTAACAGAGAGAGACGCTAACAGAGAGAGAAGCTAACACACAGGGAAGCTAACAGAGAGAGAAGCTAACAGAGAGAGAAGCTAAGAGACGGAGAAGCTAACAGAGAGAGAAGCTAACAGAGAGAGAAGCTAACAGAGAGAGTCTTCTTATTATAGACACATGCATTTCCAAACATTTGGACTACCTATGTTGTAAATGTATTATCTTCTCAATTTACACACGGCATCTATTGCACGTCTGTCCGTCCTGGGAGAGGGATCCCTCCTCTGTTGCTCTCCCTGAGGTTTCTCCCATTTTGTTCCCCTTTAAACTGTGGGGTTTTTCCTTTTTCTGGAAGTTTTTCCTTGTACGATGTGAGGGTCTAAGGACAGAGGGTATTGTCTACTGATATTCTGTACAAACTGTGAAGTCCACTGAGACAAATGTAACATTTGTGATATTGGGCTATATAAATAAACATTGATTGATTGATTGAGAAGCTAACACACAGGGAAGCTAACAGAGAGAGAAGCTAACAGAGAGAGAAGCTAACAGAGAGAGAGACGCTAACAGAGAGAGACGCTAACAGAAGAGAGCTAACAGAGAGAGAAGACTAAAACACACGGAAGCTAACAGAGAGAGAAGCTAACAGAGAGAGAAGCTAACACACAGGGAAGCTAACAGAGAGAGAAGCTAACAGAGAGAGAAGCTAACAGAGAGAGAAGCTAACAGAGAGAGAAGCTAACACACAGGGAAGCTAACAGAGAGAGAAGCTAACAGAGAGAGAAGCTAAGAGAGAAGCTAACAGAGAGAGAAGCTAACAGAGAGAGAAGCTAAGAGACGGAGAAGCTAACAGAGAGAGAAGCTAACAGAGAGAGAAGCTAACAGAGCGAGAAGCTAACAGAGAGAGAAGCTAACAGAGAGAGAACCTAACACACAGGGAAGCTAACAGAGAGAGAAGCTAACAGAGAGAGAAGCTAACAGAGAGAGACGCTAACAGAGAGAGAAGCTAACACACAGGGAAGCTAACAGAGAGAGAAGCTAACAGAGAGAGAAGCTAAGAGACGGAGAAGCTAACAGAGAGAGAAGCTAACAGAGAGAGAAGCCAACAGAGCGAGAAGCTAACAGAGAGAGAAGCTAACAGAGAGAGAACCTAACACACAGGGAAGCTAACAGAGAGAGAAGCTAACAGAGAGAGAAGCTAACAGAGAGAGAAGCTAACAGAGAGAGACGCTAACAGAGAGAGAAGCTAACACACAGGGAAGCTAACAGAGAGAGAAGCTAACACACAGGGAAGCTAACAGAGAGAGAAGCTAACAGAGAGAGAAGCTAACACACAGGGAAGCTAACACACAGGGAAGCTAACAGAGAGAGAAGCTAACAGAGAGAGAAGCTAACAGAGAGAGAAGCTAACACACAGGGAAGCTAACAGAGAGAGAAGCTAACAGAGAGAGAAGCTAACAGAGAGAGAAGCTAACACACAGGAAGCTAACAGAGAGAGAAGCTAACAGAGAGAGAAGCTAACACACAGGGAAGCTAACAGAGAGAGAAGCTAACAGAGAGAGAAGCTAACACACAGGGAAGCTAACAGAGAGAGAAGCTAACAGAGAGAGAAGCTAACACAGGGAAGCTAACAGAGAGAGAAGCTAACACACAGGGAAGCTAACAGAGAGAGAAGCTAACACACAGGGAAGCTAACAGCTAGCGGACAGAGAAGTTAACGGACAGGTCTTAGGGTAATTGTTATGTCACTTGGAGATTTTCTTCAGATGGAAACAGCGAAACATCTGCATAGTGATGTGAAAAAGATACGAAACATCTGCATCGTGATGTGAAAAAGATACGAAACATCTGCATCGTGATGTGAAAAAGATACGAAACATCTGCATCGTGATGCGAAAAAGATACGAAACATCTGCATAGTGATGTGAAAAAGATACGAAACATCTGCATAGTGATGTGAAAAAGATACGAAACATCTGCATAGTGATGTGAAAAAGATGCGAAACATCTGCAAAATGATGTGAAAAAGATGCGAAAACACCAAAACATCAACACATTGGTTCCAAAGGATCTTCAATAAGGCCCAAAACAAGCTTAAAGTGACCCCTTTAAGACCTAACCGAGACATTTAACACAGAACAAGAAGTGATTACACGCCACTATGACCTCCTCTGTGTTTCTCTCAGTTCCCCCCCCCCCCCCCCCTCCCCAGTACAGATGGTCTCTCCCAGTTGTTTCCAATCACTGCTCGGTATTGGTTCTGTGGTTCTGACCCGGGCAGCGAACCACGCTGTAATGAACTTCCTGTTCAGAAATGTCAACACGTCGCTGTAATTGAATTCCTGCAGCTCGGAGTCCGAGGAAATCAGGGCGGGTCTTTATTCTAACGCTTCATAACGTCTCTAACATCTGTTCAACACTCTTATTCTACGCTGTAAATATAGCTCTGTAGTTCTGTATCAAGCAGCAATTTCATTAAATACAACTGAAGATAATTCATGTGTGAACACACTTCTGCTTCTGTGACCAAATTGGGATCAATAAAGTATCTATCTATCTATATATCTATCTATCTATCTATCTCTCTATCTATCTATATCTATCTATCTCTCTATCTATTTATCTATCAATCTATATATTTATCTATCTATCTATCTATCTATCTCTCTCTCTCTCTCTCTCTCTCTCTCTCTCTCTCTCTCTCTATCTATCTATCTATGTTATTCTGTCTCTGGTCCAGTGTCCCCTCTCTTTTCGGACCTAACTAATAAAATCTGAGTTATTTACGGTCTCTCTCTGTTTTGTTCTCCTCGTCTAATTGGCTCGCTGCTCGCAGGAATCGCCCGAGAGGAGGGTCTCCACCGGGCCCCATAAAGCCCCCAACACACACACACACACATGTACACACACACACTGAAACATCTCGGGTATTTTACTTTAACTCAGACATGTTCATTGTTGTTTCTAAAGAAATCTTAAAATTCTGTATAAAGTGACATTTTTCTTTATTCTCTCAGATTTCTTTTTACTTTTTATGACTTAATTACTTTGTATTAGTCACCTCATTATACACTTTTGGGTGTAGTGCATTGCATTGATTATTTAGAAGAAGAATTCCGATTTTTTTTCATGTATTTTCTAAAATGTATAACATAATTATTAAGGAATCAAGTTTTCTCCAAATAATAATTTCACCCCCAATCCTAGGCTATGTCATCCTTTACAATTTACTAATATTGGCACTAATTAGCTTCCGTATAGAGCGCTCTTT
>CM062271.1:1736922-1764422 GCA_031216635.1 Dissostichus eleginoides | reverse complement strand
CGTGTGTGTGTGTGTGCGTGTGTGTGTGTGTGTGTGCGTGTGTGTGTGTGTGCATGTGTGTTTCTGCGTGTTTCTGCGTGCGTGTGTGTGCGTGTGTGTGTGTTTGTGTGTGTATGTGTGTGTGCGTGTGCGTGCGTGCGTGCGTGTGTGCGTGTGTGTGTGCGTGCGTGCCTCTGTGCGTGCCTGTGGGTATGTGTGTGTGTGTGTGTGTGTGTGTGTGTGGGTATGTGTGTGTGTGTGTGTGTGTGGGTATGTGTGTGTGTGTGTGTGTGTGTGTATGTATGTGTGTGTGGGTGTGTGTGTGTGTGTGTGTGGTGTGTGTATGTGTGGGTATGTGTGTGTGTGTGTGTGTGTGTGTGTGGGTATGTGTGTGTGTGTGTGTGGGGGGGTATGTGTGTGTGTGTGTGTGTATGTGTGTGTGTGTGTGTGTGTGTGTGTGTGTGTGTGTGTGTGTGTGTTGTGTTTGCTGAAACAGGGTCCCACACTTCTGTTTTTGATGGCAAAGTGTTTTGTGTTTTTTGGCTCTTTCTGGGACATTAATACAGATTGTTGCTTGTTTTTTGGCACCAACGTTCCTCCGTACTTTTGGCCGACTCGCTGCATGTTTCCTCTTCAGTCCTGGCTCGTGATGATGTTTCTGTGATGAGATAATAACCTGGGAGGAGAGGCGTCTGTCAGCAGCTGAAGGTTACTCTGCGTTTCTTTATTCTCTGTCTCTCGGTGGGCGATCTTAATGTGAAACCCAGAGAGACGGAGCACCATCTGCTGCCAAATCACTCTCACTCTCACATTCATATCTGCAGGAAACTCTGACTTCCAGCAGTAAAATATGCAGCACTTTAGTTACAAGTAGGAAAAATAAATAGGGGTCTCCGTGCTGGTTGAGTGAGGGGTTTCCTGACGCTGTTTCTCTGCATTTAACCTGAACTCTGGAGGAATTTAACATCAGAAACTGATGTACGCAGAAAGCCGTCGGGTTCCACACTTTTGAATTCAAATAATGTCATAATTTATTTTACAACTTCAGGACTAACAGTTTAAACCCGAACCACAACAGGGACGTTTCACACACTTTAATACGATCTAAAAGACGTTGTTGTGCAAAGTGGGAAATCTGCAAACATACAAATAACTGCTGCAACACAAACATTTCCAAAACTGGGATCAAGTACTTCTTATCTTAAACATCTTGGACACATTCACCCTCTTCTTCACACACATTCTTTCCTCCTCATATCCCTTCAGTTCGACCCCAAACAAAAGTCACTTCACGTCATCGCCCACATCACTAAACTGTCGGGAGATAATCACAACATCTACGTCGTAAATCACGGCGTTCTTTCGACGGGGAAAACCCCTCCGATTGTTCGTGGCGCTTGGCGGTGACTCTATGTTCCCGTCAGCAGGATCTAAACTCTGATGTGGTTTCTGCTCCGAACCATGACCTCTCAGACAGTCAGGAACATGTGAGGAGGAGATGATGGTGTGAGGAAAGAGGCCAGTTGAAGTGTAACAAAAAGCATATTTATTACAATCTAACAAAAACAAGGACTTAACGAACCCAAACACACGTGGGAGCCAGTTTTCAGTGTCACTAAAAATAAATGGGGTGTTTTAACTTAAAAACACGAGTTCAAGAGCTGCCTCAAATCTTAAATTCATGAGTTGACTTCAAGTCAAAATGTACTTTGTTTCAACTCACTAAGTTAAGTTATACAAGTTGTTTTATTAATGATCATTCATTGTTATAACGTAATATTTTGAGTTAAAGAAACTTACAATTTTACATTATTGATTCAAGACGTGTTGATTATCTAGTCAAATCAACCTTAACTTCTACCTTAACTTAACTCACAATTCTAAGCATCGATAACTTTAACTATATTTATACCAACTGACAAATTCAAGTTTTGTTGACTCATGTTTTCAAGCAATTGAAGTTACATTTTCATACTAAGTGTTTTCTATTTCTAACCCTTATAATGACAAGTTCCCCAGCTCCTTAAACCTCTTACTGACTGAACTTAAGTTCCCCAGCTCCTTAAACCTCTTACTGACTGAACTTAAGTTCCCCAGCTCCTTAAACCTCTTACTGACTGAACTTAAGTTCCCCAGCTCCTTTAACCTCTTACTGACTGAACTTAAGTTCCCCAGCTCCTTAAACGTCTTACTGACTGAACTTAAGTTCCCCAGCTCCTTAAACGTCTTACTGACTGAACTTAAGTTCCCCAGCTCCTTAAACCTCTTACTGACTGAACTTAAGTTCCCCAGCTCCTTAAACTTCTTACTGACTGAACTTAAGTTCCCCAGCTCCTTAAACTTCTTACTGACTGAACTTAAGTTCCCCAGCTCCTTAAACTTCTTACTGACTGAAGTTTAGTTCCCCAGCTCCTTAAACTTCTTACTGACTGAACTTAAGTTCCCCAGCTCCTTAAACCTCTTACTGACTGAACTTAAGTTCCCCAGCTCCTTAAACTTCTTACTGACTGAACTTAAGTTCCCCAGCTCCTTAAACTTCTTACTGACTGAACTTAAGTTCCCCAGCTCCTTAAACCTCTTACTGACTGAACTTAAGTTCCCCAGCTCCTTAAACCTCTTACTGACTGAACTTAAGTTCCCCAGCTCCTTAAACTTCTTACTGACTGAACTTAAGTTCCCCAGCTCCTTAAACCTCTTACTGACTGAACTTAGAACATCAAACATCACCTAAATGCATATAAAGGAGATCAAGGCTTGACGTTTCTTCAGATGCTCAAGTGTTTCTATTTTCCAAGTAGAAACATCAATATACAGTTTACAACAGATATATGAGTGTGTGTGTGTGTGCGTGTTTTGTGTGCATGTGTGCATGTGTGTGTGTGTGTGTGTGCATGCGTGTGTGTGTGTGCGTGCGTGCGTGTGTGTGTGTGTGTTCCCCCTCCTTCTTCCTATTCGTCTTTTTCCTCCACATTAACGATAAATCATGTACTGAATACTCCCCTCCCCCTCCTCCTCCTCCTCCTCCTCTTCCTCCCTCTTCATCACGGGGGAATATAAGGCAACAGCTTCAATAACTCATTACAAATTGGAGGTTTAAAGACGGATGGAGTCGAGGAAACAGGCGCTTTAATGACACACACACTTAAATTAGGACATTAATAACGTCACAAACACAACTTTTTATTTTAATTTTAATTGTAATTCACGGAGAAATCCATCACGCGGAGAATCTGCCGGATCCAATGAGACGACTCTATGTTGGAATGATTGAGGGGTTAGGTCAGGACAACATAATAAAGATGATCTCTAATAAACACTCTTTCATTCACGCAGAAAGCTCCTCTGAGGGTTCAATAATTACACGTGTTTTAGACGGACCGACCCTTTAAACTCTATGTGTGTGTGTGTGTATGTGTGTGTGTGTGTGTGTGTGTGTGTGTGTGTGTATGTGTGTGTGTGTGTATGTGTGTGTATGTGTATGTGTGTGTGTGTGTGTGTATGTGTGTGTGTGTATGTGTGTGTGTGTGTGTGTGTGTGTGTGTGTGTCTGTGTGTATGTGTGTGTGTGTGTCTGTATGTGTGTGTGTGTGTGTGTATGTGTGTGTGTGTGTGTATGTGTGTGTGTGTGTGTGTGTGTGTATGTGTGTGTGTGTGTGTGTATGTGTGTGTGTGTGTATGTGTGTGTATGTGTGTGTGTATGTGTGTGTGTGTGTGTGTGTCGTCCCTTTGTTAATAATAGTGTCCTCATGTCTTAAAGCTGCTGAGACGTATATTAATGAACTCTTAACTCTTATTCATTTACTTTATTATTCACACATTGCATATTCATTTATTAACCTTTATTTACATTTGTTTCAAAATCATTCATAATAATGGCGTCTTCTGTCTTCCGTCCTGAAAGGGTCCCTGAAAGGGTTCCTGAAAGGGTCCCTGAAAGGGTTCCTGAAAGGGTCCCTGAAAGGGTCCCTGAGGGAGCAGCAGATAGAAATGCATCGCTTTAGGGATATATTTACTGTCTTCAAGACTGGATTACTGTAACAGCATCCTGTATGACTCATCATCCAACACCTGTCCTCCAGAGACCACGTCACCCCGTCCTCCAGAGACCACGTCACCCCGTCCTCCAGAGACCACGTCACCCTGTCCTCAGAGACCACGTCACCCCGTCCTCCAGAGACCACGTCACCCCGTCCTCCAGAGACCACGTCACCCGTCCTCCAGAGACCACGTCACCCCGTCCTCCAGAGACCACGTCACCCTGTCCTCCAGAGACCACGTCACCCTGTCCTCCAGAGACCACGTCACCCCGTCCTCCAGAGACCACGTCACCCCGTCCTCCAGAGACCACGTCACCCCGTCCTCCAGAGACCACGTCACCCCGTCCTCCAGAGACCACGTCACCCCGTCCTCCAGAGACCACGTCACCCCGTCCTCCAGAGACCACGTCACCCGTCCTCCAGAGACCACGTCACCCCGTCCTCCAGAGACCACGTCACCCCGTCCTCCAGAGACCACGTCACCCCGTCCTCCAGAGACCACGTCACCCCGTCCTCCAGAGACCACGTCACCCCGTCCTCCAGAGACCACGTCACCCCGTCCTCCAGAGACCACGTCACCCCGTCCTCCAGAGACCACGTCACCCTGTCCTCCAGAGACCACGTCACCCTGTCCTCCAGAGACCACATCACCCTGTCCTCCAGAGACCACGTCACCCTGTCCTCCAGAGACCACATCACCCCGTCCTCCAGAGACCACGTCACCCTGTCCTCCAGAGACCACGTCACCCTGTCCTCCAGACCCCACACCCGCTCCAGAGACCACATCACCCCGTCCTCCAGACCCCACACCCGCTCCAGAGACCACATCACCCCGTCCTCCAGACCCCACACCCGCTCCAGAGACCACGTCACCCTGTCCTCCAGAGACCACGTCACCCTGTCCTCCAGAGACCACGTCACCCTGTCCTCCAGAGACCACATCTACCCGTCCTCCAGACCCCACACCTGCTCCAGAGACCACATCACCCCGTCCTCCAGAGACCACATCACCCCGTCCTCCAGACCCCACACCCGCTCCAGAAACCACGTCACCCTGTCCTCCAGAGACCACGTCACCCCGTCCTCCAGACCCCACACCTGCTCCAGAGACCACATCACCCCGTCCTCCAGACCCCACACCTGCTCCAGAGACCACATCACCCCGTCCTCCAGACCCCACACCTGCTCCAGAGACCACATCACCCTGTCCTCCAAAACCTGCACTGGCTCCACGTCCGTCAACGAATACACTTCAAAATCCTTCTGCTAACACACAAAGTTCTCAACAACCAGGGCCTTCTCCATCGCTGCCCCCTCCCTCTGGGGGGACAGAGCCTTCTCCATCGCTGCCCCCTCCCTCTGGGGGGACAGAGCCTTCTCCATCGCTGCCCCCCCCCTCTGGGGGGACAGAGCCTTCTCCATCGCTGCCCCCTCCCTCTGGGGGGACAGAGCCTTCTCCATCGCTGCCCCCCCCCTCTGGGGGGACAGAGCCTTCTCCATCGCTGCCCCCCCCCTCTGGGGGGACAGAGCCTTCTCCATCGCTGCCCCCTCCCTCTGGGGGGACAGAGCCTTCTCCATCGCTGCCCCCTCCCTCTGGGGGGACAGAGCCTTCTCCATCGCTGCCCCCCCCCTCTGGGGGGACAGAGCCTTCTCCATCGCTGCCCCCTCCCTCTGGGGGGACAGAGCCTTCTCCATCGCTGCCCCCCCCTCTGGGGGGACAGAGCCTTCTCCATCGCTGCCCCCCCCCTCTGGGGGGACAGAGCCTTCTCCATCGCTGCCCCCTCCCTCTGGGGGGACAGAGCCTTCTCCATCGCTGCCCCCTCCCTCTGGGGGGACAGAGCCTTCTCCATCGCTGCCCCCCCCCAACACATCAGAGCCTGCACCGACCCCCCCACCTTCAAACACTGACCGAAACACAGCTCTTCAGACTGGCTTTTAATTTGTGAACTATGTTGTGTTGCTGTTTTAATATGTTCGTATTCTTTGTCATCTCGTTTGGTCAGCACAGCGTCTTTGAGCTCCTGAACACGCGCTTGGAAATGAAATGTATTATTAGGGTCTGAGACCTAGGTCGGCGAAGACCCTATTGAAATCGGTCGCGCAGCGACCGACAAACCTGCGAAACACACACAAAACACTGAAAAAGACGGGCAAAAGCCCATTAAAAGTGGCCTAAATCATGACAGTAGGTGGCCCACGCCAACCTAGTCACATGGGCGCTCGCGCCCATGTGACCTCGGCCACCCTAGGCCGAACATTATTGATATCGGTGCGATTATTATTATTATTATTATTATTATTATTATGATTATTATTTGAATACATTGCGCACACTTTTGACCCCCGCAACATATGTGAAAACTCACCAAATTTCGCATGCGCGTCAGAAGTGGTGAAAATAGCGATGTGTAATTGGTTCCGGAACTTTGCGTCAAAAATTGCGTAGGCCACGCCCACTTCCGTTTTTAACGTTAACTCCCCCCACTTTAACTTTCACGTAAACGAACGAAACTCGCTACGCATATCTAGGGTGCGGAGACCAGCAAAAAAGCCTCTTGGAGGGGTATAAAATAACGTACAGGAAGTCGGCCATTTTGAATTTGGCGTGGAAAAACGCGATTTATCGCGTTTTTCGTCCCTCGCACTTTAACGAACTCCTCCTAGGGACTTTATCCGTACGACTCCAAATTCGTCGGGTAGCTTCTCGACAAATGGGCGATCTAAAGTTATCACGGAAATTTTTTGCTTTCGCACGGCGTAGCCGTGATTTGCCGCCAAAGTTCGCGTTCGCTCGATGCTAGGCCATCCCTCGCATGGAACACGATGATGTCATAACTCAAACTGACATGCTCAGAACGCCACCAAACTTCACGTGATGGTTAACTGCGGCCCTGAACAGCTCTATGTAAAATCCGATGTTACTTAATGTGGCGTTACCATGGCAACGCATCCCTCGCCATAAAACACGGTGTCGCTGTAAGTCCAATGGACAGGTCCCATCGTCCCCCAATCTTCACTTGTATATCACCGGTCATGCCTCAACAGCTCTATGTCAATTATGGGGTGTCATCATATGCCGTTTCCATGGCAACGCATCCCTCGCCAAAAAACACGATGTTGTTGTAATTCAATGGAAAATCGTCCAAACGGCACCAGACTTCAGATGATGGCTACTGGTCCGGCCCTGAACAGCTCTATGCCAATTATGGGATGTCATCATATGCCGTTTCCATGGCGACAGATCCCTCGCCATAAAACCCGGTGTTGTGTTAACTCAATGGAAAATCGTCCAAACGCCACCAGACTTCAGCTGATGGCTAATGGTCCGGCCCTCAACACATCTAGGCGTATTATGGGGTGTCGTCAAATTCCGTTGCCATGGCGACAGATCACTCGCCATCAAACAGAATGTTTGTGATACTGCTGTAACTCCTATGTACGTCGTCCGATCGGCCTGAAACTTCCCACGTATGCCTACGGCCGAGTCCTCGAGACGCCTTTCGCGACACGTCGACGTGCGGACAACAGCCTGCGGAGCGTCGGCGTCGAAGACCCGATCAACGCTGCTTGCAGCTTTAATTATTATTATTATTTGTAATTATTCTACAGTTTTACAGTTTTTATTTCCCTATTTGTTCATAGTTTTATTATTCTTACAAATATATACAATATATTTTGTATTCCTTTATTTTATTTGGTAGTTTACATTTGATTTATTCATTATTGTCTTCCTTATGATGGCGTCTTTTGTCTTCCTTATGATGGCGTCTTTTGTCTTCCTTATGATGGCGTCTTTTGTCTTCCTTATGATGGCGTCTTCTGTCTTCCTTATGATGGCGTCTTTTGTCTTTCTTATGATGGCGTCTTCTGTCTTCCTTATGATGGCGTCTTCTGTCTTCCTTATGATGGCGTCTTTTGTCTTCCTTATGATGGCGTCTTTTGTCTTCCTTATGATGGCGTCTTCTGTCTTCCTTATGATGGCGTCTTTTGTCTTCCTTATGATGGCGTCTTTTGTCTTCCTTATGATGGCGTCTTCTGTCTTCCTTATGATGGCGTCTTCTGTCTTCCTTATGATGGCGTCTTCTGTCTTCCTTATGATGGCGTCTTCTGTCTTCCTTATGATGGCGTCTTTTGTCTTCCTTATGATGGCGTCTTCTGTCTTCCTTATGATGGCGTCTTCTGTCTTCCTTATGATGGCGTCTTTGTCTTTCTTATGATGGCGTCTTCTGTCTTCCTTATGATGGCGTCTTCTGTCTTCCTTATGATGGCGTCTTCTGTCTTCCTTATGATGGCGTCTTCTGTCTTCCTTATGATGGCGTCTTTTGTCTTCCTTATGATGGCGTCTTTTGTCTTCCTTATGATGGCGTCTTCTGTCTTCCTTATGATGGCGTCTTTTGTCTTCCTTATGATGGCGTCTTTTGTCTTCCTTATGATGGCGTCTTCTGTCTTCCTTATGATGGCGTCTTCTGTCTTCCTTATGATGGCGTCTTCTGTCTTCCTTATGATGGCGTCTTCTGTCTTCCTTATGATGGCGTCTTCTGTCTTCCTTATGATGGCGTCTTCTGTCTTCCTTATGATGGCGTCTTTTGTCTTTCTTATGATGGCGTCTTCTGTCTTCCTTATGATGGCGTCTTCTGTCTTCCTTATGATGGCGTCTTCTGTCTTCCTTATGATGGCGTCCTCTGTCTTCCTTATGATGGCGTCTTTTGTCTTCCTTATGATGGCGTCTTCTGTCTTCCTTATGATGGCGTCTTCTGTCTTCCTTATGATGGCGTCTTTTGTCTTTCTTATGATGGCGTCTTCTGTCTTCCTTATGATGGCGTCTTCTGTCTTCCTTATGATGGCGTCTTCTGTCTTCCTTATGATGGCGTCTTCTGTCTTCCTTATGATGGCGTCTTTGTCTTCCTTATGATGGCGTCTTTTGTCTTCCTTATGATGGCGTCTTCTGTCTTCCTTATGATGGCGTCTTTTGTCTTCCTTATGATGGCGTCTTTTGTCTTCCTTATGATGCGTCTTCTGTCTTCCTTATGATGGCGTCTTCTGTCTTCCTTATGATGGCGTCTTTTGTCTTCCTTATGATGGCGTCTTCTTCTTCCTTATGATGGCGTCTTTTGTCTTCCTTATGATGGCGTCTTCTGTCTTCCTTATGATGGCGTCTTCTGTCTTCCTTATGATGGCGTCTTTTGTCTTCCTTATGATGGCGTCTTCTGTCTTCCTTATGATGGCGTCTTCTGTCTTCCTTATGATGGCGTCTTCTGTCTTCCTTATGATGGCGTCTTCTGGCTTCCTTATGATGGCGTCTTCTGTCTTCCTTATGATGGCGTCTTCTGTCTTCCTTATGATGGCGTCTTTTGTCTTCCTTATGATGGCGTCTTCTGTCTTCCTTATGATGGCGTCTTCTGTCTTCCTTATGATGGCGTCTTCTGTCTTCCTTATGATGGCGTCTTCTGTCTTCCTTATGATGGCGTCTTTTGTCTTCCTTATGATGGCGTCTTCTGTCTTCCTTATGATGGCGTCTTCTGTCTTCCTTATGATGGCGTCTTCTGTCTTCCTTATGATGGCGTCTTCTGTCTTTCTTATGATGGTCTTTTGTCTTCCTTATGATGGCGTCTTCTGTCTTCCTTATGATGGCGTCTTCTGTCTTCCTTATGATGGCGTCTTTTCTTCCTTATGATGACGTCTTTTGTCTTCCTTATTATGGCGTCTTTTGTCTTCCTTATGATGGCGTCTTCTGTCTTCCTTATGATGGCGTCTTCTGTCTTCCTTATGATGGCGTCTTTTGTCTTCCTTATGATGGCGTTCTTTCTTCCTTATGATGGCGTCTTCTGTCTTCCTTATGATGGCGTCTTCTGTCTTCCTTATGATGGCGTCTTCTGTCTTCCTTATGATGGCGTCTTCTGTCTTCCTTATGATGGCGTCTTCTGTCTTCCTTATGATGGCGTCTTCTGTCTTCCTTATGATGGCGTCTTCTGTCTTCCTTATGATGGCGTCTTCTGTCTTCCTTATGATGGCGTCTTCTGTCTTCCTTATGATGGCGTCTTTTGTCTTCCTTATGATGGCGTCTTTTGTCTTCCTTATGATGGCGTCTTCTGTCTTCCTTATGATGGCGTCTTCTGTCTTCCTTATGATGGCGTCTTTTGTCTTCCTATGATGGCGTCTTTTGTCTTCCTTATGATGGCGTCTTCTGTCTTCCTTATGATGGCGTCTTCTGTCTTCCTTATGATGGCGTCTTCTGTCTTCCTTATGATGGCGTCTTTTGTCTTCCTTATGATGACGTCTTTTGTCTTCCTTATTATGGCGTCTTTTGTCTTCCTTATGATGGCGTCTTCTGTCTTCCTTATGATGGCGTCTTCTGTCTTCCTTATGATGGCGTCTTTGTCTTCCTTATGATGGCGTCTTTGTCTTCCTTATGATGGCGTCTTCTGTCTTCCTTATGATGGCGTCTTCTTCGTCTTCCTTATGATGGCGTCTTCTGTCTTCCTTATGATGGCGTTCTTCTGTCTTCCTTATGATGGCGTCTTCTGTCTTCCTTATGATGGCGTCTTCTGTCTTCCTTATGATGGCGTCTTCTGTCTTCCTTATGATGGCGTCTTCTGTCTTCCTTATGATGGCGTCTTCTGTCTTCCTTATGATGGCGTCTTTTGTCTTCCTTATGATGGCGTCTTTTGTCTTCCTTATGATGGCGTCTTCTGTCTTCCTTATGATGGCGTCTTCTGTCTTCCTTATGATGGCGTCTTTTGTCTTCCTTATGATGGCGTCTTTTGTCTCCTTATGATGGCGTCTTCTGTCTTCCTTATGATGGCGTCTTTTGTCTTTCTTATGATGGCGTCTTTTGTCTTCCTTATGATGGCGTCTTCTGTCTTCCTTATGATGGCGTCTTCTGTCTTCCTTATGATGGCGTCTTTTGTCTTCCTTATGATGGCGTCTTTTGTCTTCCTTATGATGGCGTCTTCTGTCTTCCTTATGATGGCGTCTTTTGTCTTTCTTATGATGGCGTCTTTTGTCTTCCTTATGATGGCGTCTTCTGTCTTCCTTATGATGGCGTCTTCTGTCTTCCTTATGATGGCGTCTTTTGTCTTCCTTATGATGGCGTCTTTTGTCTTCCTTATGATGGCGTCTTTTGTCTTCCTTATGATGGCGTCTTCTGTCTTCCTTATGATGGCGTCTTCTGTCTTCCTTATGATGGCGTCTTTTGTCTTCCATACTCAGCGTGCTTTAATGAAGTCCATTTCTTTAACAGTGAAAACTGAGGAATGTTTCCATGCCGTTTCCTGTGTAATGTAATGCTTTTCTAACCTTATATATATATGTAAGTTATGTCATGTACAGATGTTCGAGGTGATTAAATGTGCACTCAGTATTAAAGGGTCAAGGGTCACGAAACAGGAAACAGCTGGAGTTTAAAGTCATGAAACCAGAGCTCAAACTGAAAAAGTAAAAAACACAAAACCAGATTCCAGGAAGTAGACCGTGCCCATTATTATTATCATTATCTCAGAAGAGGAAGAAGAGGAGGAGGAGGAGGTGTGAGTTTGAAGCGATAAATAAATAATGGTTTCCTCGCCGTCATCTCAAGGTTGTTTCCTGAAATCCGTCCGTCGGGAATCCTCTGCTTGTCAAAAGCTGATCGATAACAAACAAAAAAACAACAACAGTGATGTGGAGCTGCTCTCAGGCGCAAATCAATTCATCTGCAAACACAAAAAACTGTCTATGTTTCAAACTTTTTTGCAAAAATAATGTTTAAAGAGTTCTTATTCCTCTCTCTCTGTAGTTCTATAGAGAGGCGAAGGCCCTCCCTTTCCGGGGGAGCTCCATGGGACCTTATAGAGAGGCGAAGGCCCTCCCTTTCCGGGGAACCTCCATGGGACCTTATAGAGAGGTGAAGTCCCTCCCTTTCCGGGGGACCTCCATGGGACCTTATAGAGAGGCGAAGGCCCTCCCTTTCCGGGGGAGCTCCATGGGACCTTATAGAGAGGCGAAGGCCCTCCCTTTCCGGGGGAGCTCCATGGGACCTTATAGAGAGGTGAAGTCCCTCCCTTTCCGGGGGAGCTCCATGGGACCTTATAGAGAGGCGAAGGCCCTCCCTTTCCGGGGGAGCTCCATGGGACCTTATAGAGAGGCGAAGGCCCTCCCTTTCCGGGGGAGCTCCATGGGACCTTATAGAGAGGCGAAGGCCCTCCCTTTCCAGGGACCTCCATGGGACCTTATTTCAGAGAAATGATGTATTGAAGTCAATGGAGAGAGAAAAGTTATCTTTCGATCCCGTTTGAATTGTGCCACTTTTATTACACACATGATGTTTGTCAATCTAAAAGATCATTTTGCCGTAAAACTGAAGTGACACTTTTTTAGTGTGAAACGCTCAATGAACTTCATCTCTTTTCTCGCACAACTACACACGTCACCAAGATGGCCGTCACTACTGTCTTGCCAAACAAGGGATTGACTACCCTCACTATCACCCTCTCACCCTCACTATCACCCTCTCACCCTCACTATCACCCTCTCCCTCACTATCACCCTCTCACCCTGACCCTCACCCTCACTATCACCCTGTCCCTCACTATCACCCTCTCACCCTCACTATCACCCTCTCACCCTCACTATCACCCTCTCACCCTCACTATCACCCTCTCCCTCACTATCACCCTCTCACCCTCACTATCACCCTCTCCCTCACTATCACCCTCTCACCCTGACCCTCACTATCACCCTCTCACCCTGACCCTCACCCTCACTATCACCCTCTCACCCTGACCCTCACCCTCACTATCACCTCTCCCTCACTATCACCCTCTCACCCTGACCCTCACTATCACCCTCTCACCCTGACCCTCACCCTCACTATCACCCTCTCACCCTGACCCTCACCCTCACTATCACCCTCTCCCTCACTATCACCCTCTCACCCTGACCCTCAATATCACCCTCTCACCCTGACCCTCACCCTCACTATCACCCTCTCCCTCACTATCACCCTCTCACCCTGACCCTCACTATCACCCTCTCCCTCACTATCACCCTCTCACCCTCACTATCACCCTCTCACCCTGACCCTCACTATCACCCTCTCACCCTGACCCTCACTATCACCCTCTCACCCTGACCCTCACCCTCACTATCACCCTCTCCCTCACTATCACCCTCACCCTGACCCTCACTATCACCACAATGAAACACGTCCAGAAGAATGTCATGCGAAGCTGCCTGCCTGCCTTCCTTCGATTCTCCCTGAACTGCTTGATCTTTTTAATGTTCAATGTTAACCATTTATGCAGATAGCATGAAGTAGAAAAGATCGCCGATGCTAATGTAGAGTTAGCGTTAGCATGTCTCCCCCGGGCTTAAAGGTGTATTATAGAATGATCACACCGGTGTGACAGTACTCTTCAAAGGGTTCACGAAATATGACTACTACTCTTACTGTTTCACATGTTGGGTTACTTCATGTTACTTCATGTTAAGGCTAATAAAAATGACAAGGCTATGGCTGTAATGCTAACTAACGTGCTTGCTACTAGCTAGTTAGCTAACTTGATCCAGCCACTCCTGGTCCTTTCATCAGACGGGAAGCGAAAGAACGAGCAAGACCCATTGCTGGTATGATACAACCTGGTACACAGCACACAGGCATCTTGTTAAAGTTATCTTATCTTAGCTATCTCTTATATTTAGTGGAGGAAAACAATGACATCACTTACTCTGGGATTTGTAGTCTTTCTAGTTGCGTATTTTTCATAGTCTTATATTTCAACAGTTTTACGACAAACTGCGACTTTTTTTACATGGAAATGATCTTTTAGATTGACAAACATCATGTGTGTATTTCGTGGCACAATTCAAACGGGATCGAAAGATAACTTTCTCTCCATTGACTTCAATACATCATTTTTCCGAAATAAGGTCCCACGAGTTCCACCGGAAAGGGAGGGACTTCGCCTCTCTACAGGGTTCCGGAACTCGGTGACATCACAACGGAACACTCGCACTCCGAAACATTGTACGTGATAAGCTAAAAGGGGGCGGGACATCTCTAAGCATGTCGACCAATCACAACAGAGCCGGCCAACTATAGCCAATCAATCAGAGCAAAAGGAAATGATTTTTTTTTAAAACCAAGAAGCCCCAAAAAATGTAAAAATGAATTAAAATGTCACGTTGATAAAACACTTCTAAAGACATTAAACACATCTATGTTATGTTGTTATTATATCTGTATTTTTAAAGATATACAAATCGTAACTTTATGAGTTTATTTTGCGATATTTAACAAGTCTCTAACTATAACAATATCTCTAATAATAAATAAAAAACATGATTTTAGACACAAATATCTCTAATTAATAATTAAAGATCTTTGCATTAAACAGACTTCCTGTCTTTATTTTCATTTATTCTTCTTTTATCATAAGATCAGTAAACTCTCCGTCTCTCTGGCAGCAGCTCCCTCACCTGGAAAGAATAAATAATATAGGATCTCTGCCGCCCGGGGGAGAGCTTCCTCTGAGCTCAGGGTCTTCCTCCTCCGACCTTCAGCTCTCAGAAACAAGAGGAGGAGGAGGAGGAGGAGGAGGAGGAGGAGGAGGAGGAGGAGGAGGAGGAGGTTTTCTGAGCTTTTACTGCAGTACAAATGCTGATATTAAACTGTAAAATGTACTATTTAGCAATGTTACAGTAAGTCGTGCAAAAGTAAATTCTGCAAATAATGAGATTCCTCTTAAAGGTCACCTATCATGCTATTTCTAGGCAATAGGTCTCAGATATATACAAATATATAAAAAACATGTCTATGAAGTGTTTTGCTCAAAACACCAAACAGATCATTCTAGCCTCATATCCCTCTATTTCACTTCCTGTTTCTAAAGTGCTGATTCTGGGTATAAACAGGTCTCTCTTGAGAATGAGACCCTGTGTCTCAATGAGATTTACACCTGTATAAATAAAGGCTAACATATAAATAAGAGGGGGCGGAGCTTATGCCGGCTCACGCGGGACCCGGCAGATACTGTCTAAAATGCTGCGGTGATGAAACGCAAGGATTATTAGATCAAGGATTATTAGATCAAGGATTATTAGATCAAGGATTCTCTCTGAAACAGTATGGAGCTCAAAGGCTTTCTCTCTTGCCGGTTATACCACAAGGTGAGTTCCTTTTGATTTCCTGCTTGTTCACACACATGCTCTCCAGTACAGGTTAGCTCTGAGTGTTAGCGATGCTAATGTAAACACCGACCATATTACGTCCAAAACAGTCGGGCATTGTTTCTGATAGCAACGTTTCTGATTGGGCCGTGGGTCCACATTTCAGATATTACGTCATATCGGACGCAAATCTGGATCAGCTCCGTTGTTCCCCCGTTTTTAGAGATTTGGGTACGGAGGAAAAGAGAGAGGGTTTTATTTTCTGACGCTGCGTGAGTTCCCTGACACACCGGGGACACACCGGGGACACAGCGGGGACACACCGGGGACACACCGGGGACACACCGGGGACACAGCGGGGACACACCGGGGACACATGTTGATGTAGAAAAGACATCAAAAAGTGCATTTTGCATGATAGGTCCCCTTCAATACGTATTATTGCTTTCAACTCACCTACCACAGGTATATGACACTTAATGACTATAAGTCATTTAATTAAAGTCAGTGTTTTCAGTGTTTTCCGAGGACCTGTTGTAACTGCTCTGGTTTTTATTTGATCAAACACAAGTTAGTATTTATTTTATTTATGATCGTGTTGACGGTGTTCCAGCCGACAGGAAGGCAGTTATATTTCAGTGTTTTTCCTCCTCAGAATCTAACGGAGTGTTTCCTGAGTGTTTCTGCAGAGCCTCTTCCTCTCGGGGTGGATTACGTGGAGTCGAGCAGCAGATTTACTCTTCCTCTTCCTCCTCTTCCTCCTCCTCTTCCTCAGCGGCAGCCTGACAGCACCGTTTTTCGCTCGTGGCTAAAACAGAGAAGTTGATCCCATCGCGGTTGTCTAATTGCCGTCGAGGGGAAACCGGCAGCTCTTCTCTCATCTGTGAGCGACGCTTCACATGATAATGACCCGACTGATCCTCCATATCAACTCAAAACCACCAAACCAGCTCCATTCAACACGTCTACAGACTGCTTTAACCTTCACTTCTAACATGGAGTCTACAGAGTCTCTTTCTAAAGGTTATGAGTACATAATGAGTACATAACATGTGTGTGTTTTATAAGGAAGGCATCACAAACCCCAGGTCTATAAGCCAGTAGAAAATGTGTAGGTTCCCCATAAGGGAGGTTTGTCTCTGTTTTTAGGAGCAACTGAAGGAAGGAAATGTAATTTCTTCATTTTTTCTTTTTGTAATTCCTTCATTTCTTCTTAAGAATTGTTTCAAAATGTAGTATTTTTCAGAATTAAATTTTTTTTTAACTGACATTTTTCTACATTTTGACTTTCTTCAGGTTATTGACCTTTTTTCAGAATTTGGCTTAAAAACTTCTTTTTTTATGTTTTCTACGAATTTTTTTTTTCCATGAATTCAGTTTTTTCTAGGAATGTTTGTACTTTTTTCTCAGATTTCTTTTTGTTCTAAGAATTTTGACTTTTTCTCACAACTTTGACTTTTGAGGGGAAACCGGCAGCTCCTCTCTGATTGGACGCTTCACAGATAATGACCCGACTGATCCTCCATATCAACTGAAAACCACCAAACCAGCTCCATTCAACACGTCTACAGACTGCTGTAACCTTCACTTCTAGCATGGAGTCTACAGAGTCTCTTTCTAAAGGTTATGAGCACATATTCACAGGCATGGTCCCCCAGAGGATGGGTTTTATAAGGAAGGCATTAGAAACCCCAGGTCTGAAGCCAGAAGAAAGTTTGTAGGGTCCTTCTAAAGGAGGGATATTTAATTTCTTTCAGAGTTTTCATATCTAGAGAATTTTCCTTTTTTTCAAAGAATTTGGGTATTTTTTCCAAGAAGTTTGTTTTTTTCTAAGCATTTAGACTTTTTCTACCAATTTTCTCTTTTTTCTCAAAAGATTTTCAGAATTCTGACTTTTTTCTCACATTTCTTTCGAATTTTGACTTTTTGTAATATTTGTGTCTTTTTCTCTGAATTTTGTCTGTTTGTTGTTTTTCGGAGGATTTTGAATTTTTTTCTCTGAATTTCGACTTATTTTCTCAGAAATGTGACTTCTTGATAAATAAATGTGTCTTTCTCTAAGAATTTTGTCTGTTTGTTGTTTTTTCTGAGGATTTTGACTTTTCTATCTGAATGTTTAATCTTCTCTGATCTCTGAGGTCCCCATAATGCAGATGGGTGGTTTTTAGGGTCCTCACAATCAAGGAGCAGTAGGGTTCCCACAAGGAAGGACTTTTTTCAAAATCTTAGATTTTTCTATTTAAGAATTTTGACTTTTTCTTAGAAGTTTTTTTTATCATAAGAATTGTTTTCAAATTATTCCGTTTCAGAATGTTGACTTCTTTCTCAGAATTTTGTCAGAATTTTCTCTTTTTCTCAGAATTTTATCAGAATTTTCTCTTTTTATCAGAATTTTCTCTTTTTTATCAGAATTTTCTCTTTTTATCAGAATTTTTCAGAATGTCTTTTTTCAACCATTTTCTTTTACTTCTCAGATCTCAAAACGTGTCACCTTTGTCCGTCACGCTGCTTTGTGACTTCCTTTGAATTAAGGTTGAACATGTGTTCAGTTGTTGATAGCAAACACTACTGTG
Source organism: Dissostichus eleginoides (assembly GCA_031216635.1). Lineage (NCBI taxonomy): Eukaryota > Metazoa > Chordata > Actinopteri > Perciformes > Nototheniidae > Dissostichus > Dissostichus eleginoides. Next base: position 1,746,689 of record CM062271.1, on the reverse strand, counting down.
TCATTAAAACAGTTCAGGCTCTCATCTTCTTCAAACTGTCAGATTCTTGTTGTTTTTCCCCGGTGTTTCCATGGCGCTTAGAGTCACAACAACAGGTGTCAGGTGTGTCTCTTACCTGGTGAACAGGTGTGAACAGGCTCCTCCCACCAGGTGTGTCTCTTACCTGCTGATCAGGTGTGAACAGGCTCCTCCCACCCAGCTGTTACTGTTTACCTGTGGGAAAGTCAAACGTCTGTGATTTACACGTCTGTTGATTCTGTTTGTTCACACGGTCATTTGGTAGAAAGCCAAGACATCATTGGTTTTGATAAATCGTTTTTTGAAATACAAACATAAATCATTATTCTCACAATCCACACTTTTTTCTCAGAATTTTCTCAGACATTTTAATTTTTTCTCCAAAAAATAAATAAATAATTTTTCTCAGAACTTTGACTTTTTTCCCCGACTTTTTACTTTTTCTCAATTTTTTTTCTTTTTCTCAGAATTTGTTATGAATATATGTTTATTATTCTATTGTATACTTCTATATTTTAGGAGTAAGAAGTAGCGCCTCCTCTGATGACCCTCCCCTCTTCCTCCTCCTCCTCCTCCTCCTCCTTGATGTATTTTTTACGGCCTCTCTCCCTCGTTCATCACCTCAGAATGGTCAGTAATCTGACATTAGCTCCCAGTGATAAAAGGAAGAGAAGAGAGAACGTTTTGTGGTGTGAATAAATCATGGAGACGTCTGCATTACAGACGGAGATAAAAGGAGACGATGTGAACACACGAGGATTTATCCCTTTATATTAAACACACTCAATGAGATGCTGACAGTCTGAATCCTGTTTAAATATCAGGCATTGCTATAGGTCGGAAGTAACTCAGTACTTTTACTCAAGTACAAGATCTGAGTACTTCTACTTTTACTCAAGAACAAGATCTGAGTACTTTTACTCAAGAACAAGATCTGAGTACTTTTACTCAAGTACAAGTTCTGAGTACTTCTACTTTTACTCAAGTACAAGATCTGAGTACTTTTTCCATCTCGTTGTGCATTTGGTTTTTGCTCCTAATTCATGATCTTATTTAGCGACATATGTCGGTTGTTGACATATCGTTTTCACAGAAGCAATAAAAGAGCTGTGGACACGTGTCCTTAGCCAATCAAAATAAAGCTGGTGATCCCTCTGCGTAACCTTTGACCTGAGAGAAGAAGTATGGCGTACGAAGTGAAATTATTCTCAGGTGTTTGCACAATGCAAGATAGATAGATAGATAGATAGATAGATAGATAGATAGATAGATAGATAGATAGATAGATAGAGAGATAGATAGATAGAGAGATAGAGAGAGAGAGAGATAGATAGATAGATAGATAGATAGATAGATAGAGAGATAGAGAGATAGAGAGAGAGAGAGATAGATAGATAGATAGATAGAGAGATAGAGAGATAGAGAGATAGATAGATAGATAGATAGATAGATAGATAGATAGATAGATAGATAGATAGATAGATAGATAGAGAGAGAGAGAGAGAGAGAGAGAGAGATAGAGAGAGAGATACAGTCACAGCTGGTCAACGCCAACTCTCAAAGAGGGTTGCATTAATAAATCAAGCTGTGATTGTTAGACAGTTCGAGGTGAATCTGCAGCCTCTCAGGAGCTGTGAGAGATTTATCGTGCAGTAAATCTATTTATTTAATATATTTATTTGATATCTTCTTGTCATGTGAACAGATTCTGAGGCTTTCATCTCTCTGTCCTCGTTTGAACAAAGAAAGTCTGTCAGATAATCCTCACCTGCATCGATCTGTGTGTGTGTGTGTGTGTGTGTGTGTGTGTGTGTGTGTGTGTGTGTGTGTGTGTGTGTGTGTGTGTGTGTGTGTGTGTGTGTGTGTGTGTAGGGTCTCCAGGCTGCCCCCCCTCAGACCCCGAGACGGCCAATCAGCTGCAGGCCAGCGGTCAAACTCTGATTCTGCATAATGCATGAAGCAGTGACTCCTGAGAGTCCATCCTCATAATGTTTACAGACTGTGTGTGTGCATGTGTGTGCGTGTGTGTGTGTGTGTGAGTGTGCGTGTGTGTGCGTGTGTGTGCGTGTGTGTTCGTGTGTGCGTGTGTGTGTGTGTGCGTGTGTGTGCGTGTGTGTGTGTGTGTGTGTGTGTGCGTGCTCCGGGGTCCAGACATGACCCTCATCGGGGGAAAGCGTCCTCTTCCAGCGCCCCGTGACCAGATGCCTTCACAAAAACATAGAGATAAATATATGCTAAAATGAGCAGCATGTTTACAAGGAATTGCACAAATAAATAAAAACACTATGAATATACAGATCAACAGTAGAAAGACATATAGATTATCTACACAATAAACATTACAAAACATAACATACATAAAACACTTTATTATCAGCTACTAATAGAATATAAACATAGATTTATAATAAACATCTATCAGAGTGCAAAGTAAAATGTTAATGTGACGATATATTTATAATATGATAACATTATGATATATTATATTATTAACACATCAGCTGTGACTCCTCTATTGAGCGTTTCTGCAAACATTTAAAAAGCGTTTTGACTGTAACCTAAAATTAAATTAAGGAAACACGGTTCGCTCGTTAACCCCCGATGATCGATTCTCTGATACCCCCCCCCCCTCAATTGCAGCATTTGGTACAACTAGTTCCTGAACAGTGTCCTTCACATGCTGATATCCAAGAGAGGGAGTTACACAGTCACAAGATGGAGGAATAGAAAGCAGTATTCAATGTTTACTTCAGATTAGCTCCTCGTCAGAAATGATCATGCTTGTCATATGTCTCTCTCCATAGAGGCTGAATCATCATGTTAATCACATAGCTATCATATGCCTAAAACAGTCCTGATGCTCTTCTAGGTAATCAGACATCCTGTCATGCACACAGCTACAGTTGGGATACCTTTGTTATCATGCTACTCTGAGATTGGAAAAGGACATTCAGGATTTTACCAACAGTTTCTGTGATAATGTGTGCATTAGAGGGTCCCTGGGGTCCAGCACTCCTCAACTTAATTATTAAGGGGAGGGGGGGTAATGAAGTGCAGGATTACAGAGGTGATAATCACTGTAAGTGCATTAAAGCCTGGCTGTCATTAGCCTGCCAGTCAACACTCAGGGAGGCAGAAACACACACTGATTTTATTTAAATTTGGTTAACGAGCGAATATGTTGGTCAACGACCTACGAGACGATGGGGGGGGTCTCTGACGTCTTTAAACTCCAACTGGGACAAGAAATGTGGTTTTTTTTGTGCATTAATTGGCAATTATTTGGAAGAATTCACTGTAACGTCACCCAGTGTGTTGGCCGTCATCATCTTGGTTTTTGGCCATATCCATCTTGTGTTTTATGACATAACCATCTTTGTTTTTGGCCAAGACGATGAGGGGGGGTCACTGACGTCTCGTTTCTTTTTGTGTACAATAATTGGCAATTTCGATGCCCCGACCGTGCTTTTTGGCCGCTGATATCTTCGGTTTTTGGTCGTCAACATACTATTGTCTTCACAATAGATGTCTTTGTTTTTGGTCGTTTCCATCTACCCATCACTCCGGATCTTGGTTTTTATTTGGCGTCATCATTTTGGTTTTAGACGATGAACTGTGACAAGAAATGTGTCTTTGTTGGTGCCACAATTGGACATTTCCCCGGCACTATTTTTTTGGACGCTAATATCTATGTTTTTTGACCGTCATTATCCTATTTAATGTTTTGCCATAACCATCCTGATTTGTGACCTTTGGCATCTTGGTTTTTGGTCGTCAATATATTGGATTGTGGCGCTCACCATAGATGTCTTTGTTTTTGGTCTCCATCCAACCATCAGTCAGGATCTTGGTTTTTATTTGGCATCATCATCTGAGCCCCACTGGTTTATGAACCACAGTTTGAAGCTTTCAGTTTTACGATACGATATACTTTATGGTCCCCCCAAGGAAAACATTTTCTTTGGGAACCCTTTGTCATGTTGGCCATCTCTGATCTCTGTCATAGTTTTTGGATTGTTTCCATCTTGGTTTTTGGAACTCACCTTTCTTCAACGTCAACATGTTGTTTTTTGATTTTCAACACCTTTCTTTTGGCCCTCACCATCTGGCCTAGGTGATGTTTAGGTGTCCCTGACGTCTTTAAACACCAACTGTGAAGATAATCTAGTCTGAATGATGGAAGAATTCACTGTAACGTCACCCAGTGTGTTGCTGTCACCTTCTTGGTCTTTGGCCAAATCCATCTTGTTTTTAATTTACATCATCACCTTTGTTTGTGGCCTAGACCATGGGTAGGGGACCCCAACTGTGAAGATATTTTAGTTTCGACAAAGTACAAATTCACTCTGACAAGAACCAGTTTTTTGATCGTTGCTGTAATGACAATTTTCATGTTCCAATGTCTGTTTGCCAATATTACAGGTGAGGTATTACAGATGGCCAAGAAGTCATGTGACCATGCTGTAGTTCCTTTATAGCCCAACATTAGCCTCCTTTAGCTTAGCGGTGGTGACGTGAAGTCATGTGACCGTGCTGTAGTTCCTTTATAGCCCAACATTAGCCTCCTTTAGCTTAGCGGTGGTGACGTGAAGTCATGTGGCCGTGCTGTAGTTCCTTTATAGCCCAACATTAGCCTCCTTTAGCTTAGCGGTGGTAACGTGAAGTCATGTGACCGTGCTGTAGTTCCTTTATAGCCCAACATTAGCCTCCTTTAGCTTAGCGGTGGTGACGTGAAGTCATGTGACCGTGCGTAGTTCCTTTATAGCCCAACATTAGCCTCCTTTAGCTTAGCGGTGGTGACGTGAAGTCATGTGACCGTGCGTAGTTCCTTTATAGCCCAACATTAGCCACCTTTAGCTTAGCGGTGGTGACGTGAAGTCATGTGACCGTGCTGTAGTTCCTTTATAGCCCAACATTAGCCTCCTTTAGCTTAGCGGTGGTGACGTGAAGTCATGTGACCGTGCTGTAGTTCCTTTATAGCCCAACATTAGCCTCCTTTAGCTTAGCGGTGGTGACGTGAAGTCATGTGACCGTGCTGTAGTTCCTTTATAGCCCAACATTAGCCTCCTTTAGCTTAGCGGTGGTGACGTGAAGTCATGTGACCGTGCTGTAGTTCCTTATAGCCCAACATTAGCCTCCTTTAGCTTAGCGGTGGGGACGTGAAGTCATGTGACCGTGCTGTAGTTCCTTTATAGCCCAACATTAGCCGCCTTTAGCTTAGCGGTGGGACGTGAAGTCATGTGACCGTGCTGTAGTTCCTTTATAGCCCAACATTAGCCGCCTTTAGCTTAGCGGTGGGGACGTGAAGTCATGTGACCGTGCTGTAGTTCCTTTATAGCCCAACATTAGCCGCCTTTAGCTTAGCGGTGGGGACGTGAAGTCATGTGACCGTGCTGTAGTTCCTTTATAGCCCAACATTAGCCGCCTTTAGCTTAGCGGTGGGGACGTGAAGTCATGTGACCGTGCTGTAGTTCCTTTATAGCCCGACCTCCACACTGCACCACTTTATCCTCAGTTCCTCCACCTCTCTGTGTTTCTTCTTCTTCTCCTGCTCTCTACATCTTGTCTCTGTGTCAACATGAAAGTGAGGCTCTGATTCTTCTTCTCTAGTTTTTTTTCAGCCCTCTTCAGGGGCCTGACATTTCATTTCAGCCCCTGTGATTTCAACACACAGTTTCCCAGCATGCAACACTCCCACCCCCCTCAGATTTACCCATAATGCCGCAGGTCGGACGCCGTGGTGTTTTTCTGATGTCCGGAGGGGAAGAATCCGATTTATCATGTTTTAAAGAGACGCCTCCCATTCATCAAGAAGACACTCTGTAAGCAGGAGGCTAATTAAATACACACACACACACACTCTCACACAATCGAACACATTCACACACACACACACACTCACACACACACACTCACACACACACACACACACACACACACACACTCACACACACACACACATTCACACACACACACACAACTCACAACACATACACACACACTCTCAAACACACACTCTCACACACACACACTCTCACACACTCACACACATTCACACACACACACACACACTCACACACACACACACACACACACACATTCACACACACACACACACAAACTCACACACACATACACACACTCTCAAACACACACACACACACACACACACACACACACACACACTCACTGTGTTTAAGGACCATCCCTACATGTTAATATTTGCATGTGTATGACCTCGCAGCTCGCAGCTTCTGTTTGAACGCATTAATTTAACTTCCGAATAATAAATCAGCTCTTCTTCTTCTGCAGGTTGGACACACACCGCAAGCTAACACCACAGAAGAAGAAAAAGAGAACGTCCTGGGTCCATTTACATGTGTTGTTTATTCAGAGCCAATTAGCTGTTCCTCCTGCAGACACATGATGTAATCGCAGCAGCACGCAGAACAAAAACAACATGTCAGATTCAACAACACACACACACCACACACACACACACACACACACACACATAAATGAAACCGGTCTGCTCTAATAGTGATCACATGATCTTTTAAGAGATCAGGAGGAAGCAACATGCATTTATTACACGGCAGTAATAGTGTTTTATATCAGGAGCACATCTTAAGGGTTTAGAGCAGAGATCTGTTGCTCCAGCATTCAGGCATCTCTGAGTGAAAGAAAACATCGAGAAATAGAATTAAAACAGCATTAAAAGTGGAACATTTACAGTAGGCCGTGAAGATAAACTATCTATAGACTCTGGCAATGAAACACTATTGAAGGATTTAGACACGATATAAAGCAGGATATTATATAAACAGTAAGTGTGTGAGGAATGAATACATGTTTGTTTGAGAAAGAGGTTTATTGATTTTCTGCATGACTCCAGAATCACATGGAGAATCCCATCGAACCAGTGAAACCAGAACAACCCATTAGACGTCTCAAACCAGCGTCTCTCTCTCCTCTCCTGCACGTGAACATTTTCCCACCAAACGTCGACGTTGGACTCAAACCACAGAGGAGCGCTTGGTTTCGTTTAGGCGCGACGCTGAAGCTAACGGGGAGCGAGGCGGTTCTGCTCCGTTAGCTTCCTTTACGGCCTCCGAGCCGCCGCCGCGACCCAGAAGCCCCCGAGGTGAGGCTGCCGGGCGCCAGATCGTAAAGATGGAAACTCAAAAACCTCAACACCTGGGAGACACACACACACAAACACACACACACACACACACACTGCAAACACACACACTGAGAACACACACATATGCTGTTGGCGCAGAAGCTACAGCGTTAGCATCGCCAAACCAAACTCCATTCAAACAACTAGCGCTTTAAAACGGCCAGGTCCACACACACACACACACACACACACACACACACACACACAAACACACTATATCTGAGAACACACACTTGGGAACACACACACAAGGGCAAGAACAAAGGGTTAAAAAGTAACGGGACACAATACATCTGAAAAACTACTGAAGAAAACATTTACATTTTTAGGCAAAGTCTACGTTAGCGTAGTTCATTAGCACGTTAGCACGTTAGCATGGCTTAGTAGCATGTTAGCTATAAAATGCAAGTAAACAAAAACGTTTTCTTTTAGCTGTGTTACTTTGGATTAACCTGAAATAAAGATAATCCATCCAACAGAAAGACATTAACATGGATAGAGCCAACTGCTCACAGACTTAAAGCGCACACACAACACACACACACACACACACACACACACACACACACTAAAGCACTCAGCCATATTCAGTATACTCATGTGGACAGGTTTACACACATGTGCTCACACTAAACCACACACAGACATGACATTTTCAACCCTCAAACACATGCACATACATTAAGCATGCAGCACACACACACACACACACACACACACACACACACACACTCACAGCTCCACAGCGCCCCCTGGGTCTCCGCTCACAGCTGCGAGGCTCCAACAGCAGATTAATCATCTTCGTTCAAACACAGTGATGAATGAGTCTCTGTCGACACACACACACACACACACACACACACACACACACACACCTCGTGTTTCTTCAGGTCTTGGTTGGTCAATTAACCCTCCGGGTTAAAAATATCTGCTTCTTTGATAAGAAGTCAAAGCTACACGAAGCCTGTGGACAGGAGGAGTTAACTACAACTCCCATGATGCAGTTCACTAACAGACATCCAACCACAGAGCAACATGTTCTGTTGTTTGTGCTGCTCAAATGAAAAATAGATGTATTAACGTGTTTATTCCTCATTCAGATCAATATCACCATACGGTGCATTTGAGACTTCCCCATTTCCAAAAAGAAAATCTGAGATTTTCCATTGAATTTCATATTCATTGTATGAAGTAGACGTTATGCTGTTAGGAATGGATGTTGGTCAAGCTCCCACACTTTTTATAAATTAACTGCAAGTACATGCAAACAGCAAAATGTATCCACCCTGTCATGGACACAATTCAAAGATTTAAGACATTGTAATTACATAGTGATTATAAAATGGACATTTTCAGAAAGCTAGTCCCTTTCTCAACAATATATTTCAGTTAATGGAAAAAGTATTTGGATAATAATGAAATATGGCAAACTATTTGTACCATGTCCACCCTGTCACGGAAGGCTTGCTGACAGGTGGACAATGGTACAAATAGTTTGCCTTAATTTCATTTGTATCCAAATACTTTTTCCATTAATGAAATATATTGTTGAGAAAGGGAATAGCTTTCTGAAAATGCACATTTTATATTATTTATGGAAGGCTTGCTGACAGGGTGGACAATGACAGGGTGGACATTTTTGGCTAATATTAGCATTTAATGAGCACATGGTGGACCTTCAGTTAGCAACATGATTCAGTTAGCAAGGTGACTGTGTACTGTTTAACAAATGTATTTCGAATTTCTGAAAGGTTTTTATATTAATTGACATTTCACGATGACAGAGTGGACATGTTAAGCTTGACAACATCCAACTACACACAATATGATTAAATTTCGAAATGTAAGTTAAAAAACGTACTTTGCAACTAGCCAATGTCTCAGCCTGCATTGAGGAAAGAAACATGGTGGTAGTGATGTCACTGCAAACATCAGAGGGCTTTCTATGGGGCAGTTTCCCCTTAATGACAGGGTGGACAGCAAATGTCAGGGACACATGCAAAATGTTCAATATTATTATGAAAATAGAATATACATGATCAAAATGACTCGTTGTGGACAATAGAACCATATTATTATTTTTTAAATGTAATAAGATTTAACCACTTATTACACACACTGTAGTTAGAGCAGTGTGTGGGACATGCCAAAATCACGTACATCCAATGAAAAAATAAGGTATAAAAGGAAGGAAACACATTTCAAGAGACTTATCATCCTACTGATGTGTGTAAATGTTTGGCCTGTTATAATAAGACCTCAGAGTTTCATTATTCTGCTACATTTTCATGATAACTGAGTGATTCTGACACCAAAGTTACTTTATAGTGATATTGACAATGTTAGCATAGCTCTTATCAACTAAGCTCCATTCAGAAAACAAAGCATGAAGATACCTACAAATCAAATGTATTATTATTATTATATCTTCACTGCAATTCAATCACAGGTAATATTCCTATTGTTGTTCACACTGTTGTTAATTACAGCTGCACGAAGTTACGATACCATAAACAACAATAAGTGTTGGTGTTAACGCAGCATTACAGCTAACCGTTAGCAT
>CM062271.1:1709422-1719422 GCA_031216635.1 Dissostichus eleginoides | reverse complement strand
TTAGCCTGAGGCAATTATGTCCATTATTGTGGTTCTTTGAGACTGCACAGATTTGTATTTAATTACCACTTCCGGTATATTTGTCTCATGGGTGTGGTTTGCCAGTAAATAGTTGGACACAGAGGGTGAGCTGGCTCGGACCTTTTCTCTAAGTTATTGTTTGTTTATTTGAGTTATTAAACATTGTTGAGCTATAACTTCAGCACGGACTCTTTGAATGGAAACATGTGATGAGTTCAGCCTCTAGAGGGAGTTTTGTCGTACAGATATAAAACATAGGAATAAGAAACAACGCAGCTTCACATTCCTCTCCCCTGCAACACGTCTGAAACGGTGACTTTACGGGCAGATCTATATGTGATTTGTGTGGATTACAACCAATTAAGGCTGATCAAATATATGGAGAGAACATCATCTGAAAACATTTACACATTATTCTCGTTATGAAAGAATACAACCAGAACCATGGATATGACTCGATCCGCTTTATGTTGTGCGCCATCACTATTAATGAAACGCAGCTTCACTGAGCGTTTCCTCGCCTGAAACCGAGCTCCAGATGAGAGGAAACACTGCTGCCATCTTTTAATAAACGTCATATTACCACAGAATGGATGATATCTGGAGGAAAAGCTTCAGTTTGGGAACCGTCCTTCAGATGAAATCACAGTTTAATGTTTCGTTAGACGAGGAAACGCTGCGACGTTTCTGCAGATCTGTGAAGATGATCACTGCTCCTGTGTGTGTGTGTGTGTGTGTGTGTGTCTCAGTGTGTGTGTTTGTGTGTCTCAGTGTGTGTGTTTGTGTGTGTGTGTGTGTGTGTGTCTCAGTGTGTGTGTTTGTGTGTCTCAGTGTGTGTGTTTGTGTGTGTGTGTGTGTGTCTCAGTGTGTGTGTTTGTGTGTCTCAGTGTGTGTGTTTGTGTGTGTGTGTGTGTGTGCGTGCATGCGTGTGTGTGTGTCTGTGTGTGTGTCTGTGTGTGTCTCTGTGTGTGTGTGTGTGTGTCTCAGTGTGTGTGTTTGTGTGTCTCAGTGTGGTGTTTGTGTGTGTGTGTGTTTGTTTGTGTGTGTGTGTGTGTGTGCGTGCATGCGTGTGTGTGTGTCTGGTGTGTGTCTGTGTGTGTCTCTGTGTGTGTGTGTGAGTGTGTGTGTGTGTCTCAGTGTGTGTGTGTGTGTCTCAGTGTGTGTTTTGTGTGTGTGTGTGTGTGTGTGTGTGTGCGTGCATGCGTGTGTGTCTGTGTGTGTGTCTGTGTGTGTCTCTGTGTGTGTTTGTGTGTGTGTGTGTGTGTGTGAGTGTGTGTGTGTGTGTGAGTGTGTGTGTGTGTCTGTGTGTGTGTGTGTGTGTGTGTGTGTGTGTGTGTGTGTGTGTCTCAGTGTGTGTGTTTGTGTGTCTCAGTGTGTGTGTTTGTGTGTCTCAGTGTGTGTGTTGTGTGTGTGTGTGTGTGTGTGTGTGTGTGTGTGTGTGTGTGAGTGAGTGTGTGTGTCAGAATAAACAAAATCTTAACTTTTTCTTATTAAATGTGGATATTATTTGAGACCAATTATATATCTTTTTTGCATCATAATTATTTATTGCTATTTATATGATGATATTATGGTTTTAATTGGCTAACCAGAACATATTGTAATATCTAAAGACCTTTAACGCACCAATCAAAATGCAAGTGTGTTTTCTGGAGACACATCTCATGTAATTTCATGTGTTTTGAGTCATTTTTGTGAAATGTTTTTAAAGGTTTTCCCTGTTTACGTCCATCTGAATGTATTCCACATTTTAGAAAATCTTAGATTTTTTAAAGTAATGATGTATATTTTTTTAACAATTATCATTTTTGAATGTTTCTTAAAAACAAGGATGTGATTAATGTCACAAACACATGTATGTATGTGTGTGTGTGTGTGTAGGCAGGGCAGGCAAGGCAGGCAACTGCTTGGGCCCCGGACCAGAAGGGGGCCCCCAAAGAAGGTAGATCAAGACGGTCCACAGCAACGACAACATGAACCACCCTTTAATCTGCAACGACATGTCGGGAAACCCCCTCAAGGCGGCCCCATGCATAGCGCGCCGTAACATGCTGCTTCTTATCTTAAGTTTCGTTGCCTTGCTCCGCTCTGGGGCATTTGTTATGTTTACAATATTTTAAATGATTAAATGTAAAATATTAGATAATAAATGTATTATGTTATTTATATAACATATTTACGGTGGCCGCATTTGAAAATCTTGATAAAATCTTAAATATATGTATAGAAATATTTAATAAATATTTGTTATTTGATATAATTAGACACACACACACACACACACACACACACACACACACACACTTACATCACCTGCCTCCTTTTTCTGAACGAGCCGACCAACCGGTGAGCCCGTCTGTTGTCATGGCGAGCAGCTGTGTTTGTGTGTGTGTGTGTGCGTGCGTGTGTGCTTGCGTGCGTGTGTGCGTGCGTGCATGCGTGTGTGTGTGTGTGAGCATTATGAGGGGTTAATCCACGTAAACGTTGACGTCCGTACTGCTGACACGGAGTTAATAAGACTAACAGATTATTAGCTCCATCACACATTCCTCCGTCGTCATGGCGCCGCCGCCTGTCAATCACCCACACAATTAAATTGTTTAATGAATAAATTTGCATGGATAATGGGCGGGAACATCTGGCGGCGCGCTTTAATGGCGAGCGCGGCATCAGACGTCCATATGGAGGCGTCTGATGCTCACAAATGAAAAGTATCACTCTCATTAATCTGTCAGGAAATCACTTAGTCAGAGTCGCCGCCCAATTACAGGCAACGTCGCTAATTACTGAGAGGAGCGCTCCATTCGTCCGCCTGCAGGAACGCAACGAGAATCTGCAGAAATGCAAAACCCCCCGCTCCACATCTGGCCCACATTTCAAAATCTCCCTCTCAATTAAAACTCTGCGGCTTCCTGCAGATATACATTTCAAAATAAGACGCAATTATGCCGCTCGCTTCGTTACGAGAGAATACATATTCATGCCGACATGAAGCGAAGACGACGCTTTGAGAAGTTTGGGAAGCTGTGCAGAGACGCTGTGTGCAAATACTTTAAGTTAAAGTGCTGCACGCAACACTTCACTGCAGTCATGTGGAGTACGAAAAAGATCGATAAATATCTTAATAATATATCTAAAATAATGATAAAACATCAACAACAAACCAGAAGTCCTGTATTCGTCCCACAGAGGAGGAGGTTACCTCGTGACGTTGATAGAGAAATAAAACACTATGTTATCATTAGATAAAGGGCACGCACACAATATTTAACAGTTGTATAATTTACAAAGTACACATTCAGGTAGAAAGCAGCAGTATTTATGGGATAAATGAAGTGTAACAAGAGTTAAAATGACACAGAGTTACTGACAGATTCAGAGGTAAGAATAATGTTAACATATTGCACATAAGTGATATTGATATTTGTGAACAACAACAACAACAATATAACAATTTTCCCTTCTCAAGGCGAGACGAAGAGAAAGAAGAAATGGCGGATTTCAGGAAGTAAAACAAATCCTGCCTTCACTATAAAGTCATCAGAAGAACAAAAAGAAAATACAACCAATGAAGATGGAAGGAAGCAGTCATGTTCAAGGTTCAAGGTTCAAGGTTCAAGGTTCAAGGCTCTTTATTGTCAAACTAACATAGCTACAGAGTAATTATGTCGTTGAAAATCTTTGGTCACAGGCTTCTCCCACAATGCAACACAATAAGATAAGCAGACAATATTAAATATATATTAAAGTATATTATATTAAAAGTAATACAAAAAGAAAAAAAGTTCTAAATAAAGTGAGAAAAAAAGTGGAATAGTGCAATACGAGTCTATATACAGGTTATTGGAATGATATATTAGAGAATAGATAGATATTACTAAGTAGCAGATGAATGTTATGAAATTGTTTCAGCAGTTCAGGTGTTGAACAGTCTTATTGCCTGCGGGATGAAGCTGTCTCTGAATCTGGTTGTTCTTGTCCGGATGCTGCGGTAACGCCTGCCCGACGGCAGCAGACTGAACAGTTTGTGGCTGGGGGGGATGGGGGTCTTTGATCATCCTGAGGGCTTTCTTCCTGAGCCGCTGGGAGTAAAGGTCCTCCATGGATGGCAGCTCCGTCCTGGAATGTTCTGCAGTTTTCACCACCCTCTGTAAAGCCTTACGATTGAGGGCGGTGCAGCTGCCGTACCAGGCCGTGATGCAGCCAGTCAGGATCTCTCTATGGTGCACCTGTAGAAGGTCAGGATCTCTCTATGGGCACCTGTAGAAGGTCAGGATGCTCTCTATGGTGCACCTGTAGAAGGTCAGGATCTCTCTATGGTGCACCTGTAGAAGGTCAGGATCTCTCTATGGTGCACCTGTAGAAGGTCAGGATCTCTCTATGGTGCACCTGTAGAAGGTCAGGATGCTCTCTATGGTGCACCTGTAGAAGGTCAGGATGCTCTCTATGGTGCACCTGTAGAAGGTCAGGATGCTCTCTATGGTGCACCTGTAGAAGGTCAGGATCCTCTATGGTGCACCTGTAGAAGGTCAGGATGCTCTCTATGGTGCACCTGTAGAAGGTCAGGATCTCTCTATGGTGCACCTGTAGAAGGTCAGGATCTCTCTATGGTGCACCTGTAGAAGGTCAGGATCTCTCTATGGTGCACCTGTAGAAGGTCAGGATCCTCTCTATGGTGCACCTGTAGAAGGTCAGGATCCTCTATGGTGCACCTGTAGAAGGTCAGGATCCTCTCTATGGTGCACCTGTAGAAGTTGCAGAGTATCGTGGAGTCCATTTTGAACCTCCTCAGCCTGCGGAGGAAGAAGAGCCGCTGTCGAGCTTTCTTGGTGATGGTGGTGGTGTGAAGCGTCCATGTCAGGTCCTCAGTGATGTGGACCCCAAGGAACCTGAAGCTACTGACTCTCTCCACCGCAGTCCCATTGATGGCGATGGGGGCGTGTCCCTCTCCCTGCTGCTTCCTGTAATCCACAATCAGCTCCTTTGTTTTGCTGACGTTGAGATGGAGGTTGTTATCTGGCACCAAGATGTCAGTTTTCGGAACACCACCCATGTTAGTTGGTGCAGACCGGCAAGAGGTAGCTCCTACTAGCCGTCCCCCCGGAAACTCCCGAGCAGCCTGGAGACTGGGTGATAGTTAAAGGAAGGGTCCACTCATTAGATAATTAATAAAACCTTCAGTATTTAGTGAAACATTATGTTTAAACCATACCCTGAAGAAATCAGCGATATTCCCCGGTAAATAATGATTTTATAGCTTTTTTATCAAAACCTGTATATTCCGTCAGGCAGCTGCCATTTTGGCCATTTTCAGTAGTCACATGATCCAAAAAACTAGGTCGTGACGTCATCTATGCGTTCACTTTGTAAACACAGCTCGTTCGACGAAAACATGGCGGAGTATTGAGTTCACTCGTCAGCCGAGGAAGAAGTTTTGAGCAATGTGGAGAGATTGGATGGGGGAATTCAGCCATATAGGTTCGAGCCAAGTGGCCAGAACCGTCAGGAATCCAGTGACGATGAGGATGAACAGCGCGGTGATCTGGCTGGAGACGATCCCTTTACTCGTGCAATTGATTTCGGGGGCGAGTAGGGAGACCTGTACATGAATGGTGTACTTGCAGTCGGTGTGTAGCCATGGACAATCCTCTGATTAACATATGTTGTCATGAGCTTGAAGAGCTTGAAAATAAACTGGTCACAGACGACTTGGATTGCATATGTTTACACAGGGAATTCGGCACTGTGTGTTAGAAGAAGCTGTATTGAGAACAGCACTGGTTGCCATGAAGGATGTGAAACGCACCTCTTTGGTTGAACCAATAAATGAAAGGTGGGTACTTTGACGGGTACAGCCCTTTCTTCTTAGCATTATATAGTTTACAATTAAAAATTAACATATGCACAATTTTTTAATTGTAGTGCCGATTGTCAAGCATGTCAAAAATACAATGCCAAAGAAAAGGCCTGATGATGATGATGATGATGATGATGATGATGATGATGATGATAAATCAATCGTGAATATTAAATAAGAAAGCGTTCATTTCAGGGCAAACATCTTATTTGTTTAATTCATCATTAAAAAGTAATAATTTCATACATATTTCCTTAGATATACCGATATTTCACAGTGTAAATAATATACATATATTGCTACCACAGATTAATTATTATGGTGGCATGATGTTGACATTGACTATGAAATTAAATGTATTAACCAAAAACACGAGGACGTGTATCAGGCAACATAAATCACTAAAGAGATAGATACAGCCAAAAAAATCTGAATAAATATATACATGAAGTGGACATTTTTCTCAATGAACAGGTGAAAACAATCAAAATGCCCTAGAAGCACTCAGCTAGCTGTGAGTATTTTGACAGAACTGAGACTGGCTGTTAAAAAGTCAAAATGAAACTTAGCTTATCTTGAAATATAATTTGTGATAGGAACACTGTTCATTACAATAAAAAATATATCCTATTTGCAACAAAATACAATGAGGCATATTTCAATGGAATTGTGAGAACAATGGAGAGTAACTAGAGTCATTTTGTCCAAACGCATAGTTCACGTCACGTCCGGTAAAATAAGTCATGTGACTCGTCAAAATGGCGCCGCCCACAGGGTTGATGTTATTTCGGTAATTAATCAGCTTAAAATCACTGGTAACGTCATCAGATTAAAAAAAAAAAATAAAGACTGGCAGAGACTGGTCTGTTTTATCGTATGATAATTATTTAAAAATGCGTGTCATGAGCATTGCCTCCCTTTAAGAAGGGGCATAACGTGAGACCCGCAGGTCCCCACCAACCCGTTCACTTATCTAACAGATTTTCCCAACTGAGCGAGACACCCGCTGAGAAGCCAACTCTGGTTATTGGTAGCTCTATTATGAGACATGTGAATTTAGAGACCGAAGCCTCCACAGTCACATGCATTCCGGGGGCCAGAGCGGGCGACGTTGAGGCGCATCTTAAACTGCTGGCTAAGAATAATAGTAAATACAGTAAGATTGTTATTCACGTCGGTGGTAATGATGTTCGTTTACGCCAATCAGAATGCACTAAAGTTAATGTGGCGTCGGTGTGTAGATATGCTAAAACAATGTCGGACACCGTAATTTTCTCTGGTCCCCTCCCCAATCTGATCAATGACGACATGTATAGCCGCATGTCATCATGTCAGCGCTGGTTGTCTTGGTGGTGCCCAGCAAACGATGTGGGCTTCGTAAATAATTGGACAGCCTTCTGGGGAAAACCTGGTCTGATTAAGAGAGACGGCATTCATCCTACTCTGGAAGGTGCACATCTCATTTCAGCAAACATTTCAGAGCTTTGTGGACTTAATCCATGACAAACTGGAGTTGAGACCAGGAGGCGGAGTCGCAGTTTTTTCTCTGCGCTCTCTCCAATAAAATACCCAATATTAACGGTGTGTGTGTCTGCCCAAGGACAATTTAAAGTAAAACCTAATAGAGGTGTCATACATAATAACCTAATCAAAGTAAATGTAACAACTACTACAGTGCAACAAAACAGGAAGATTAAATGTGGTCTCTTAAATATAAGATCTCTAGCTTCTAAAGCAATATTGGTAAATGATTTAATATCAGATTATAATATTGATATTTGCTGTCTCACTGAAACTTGGTTGAGACATGAAGAATATGTCAGCATAAATGAAGCCACTCCACCCAGCCATATCAATACTCATATTGCTCGAGGCACAGGCCGAGGAGGTGGAGTTGCAGCCATCTTTGACTCAAGTTTACTTATCAATACTTAACCAAAATTAAATTATACCTCCTTTGAAAGTCTTGTTTTTAGTCTCACGCATCCGACCTGGAAAACTTTGCAGCCAATCTTATTTGTTACAGTGTACCGTGCACCAGGTCCTTATTCAGAATTCTGATCAGAATTCTCTGAGTTTTTGTCAACTCTGGTTCTTAAAACAGATAAAGTAATTATCGTAGGTGACTTTAATATTCATGTTGACGATGATAAAAATAGCCTTACTGTTGCATTTAACTCTGTATTAGATTCTGTTGGTTTCCGTCAGAGTGTAAATAAACCAACCCACTGCTATAATCACACTCTCGACCTTGTTCTGACTTATGGTATTGAAATGTAGCAATTATTAGTCGAATCGCATAATCCTGCTTTATCCGACCATTTCTTAGTAACTTTTGAAAAGAATTCTGACCAGCAGCCCGGCCCGGCACCCTCGCTTTGTTTTCCTTCTGCGTCTCTCAGGTACAGCAGCAGGTAGCCGAATCTCCATTGTTCGTCGGAGGGTTGTTGTCCGAGAAGTTTCGGAAGTGAATAAGTTCCTCTCTGCTATATTGTATAGCAGAGTTGGTGCGGTCGGCTTGCATGTTGCGAACCATGTTAAAAGTAAAACGGCAAAAAGTAAATAAACATGCACAAAATACGAAAAAGGGCAAAGTTGGAGAGGAGCCAAAAGACGATGCGGCCATCTTCACCGGCGCATCAACACAGCTCCAACACCATCGTGAAGTTTGCTGACCACACGACCGTCATCGGTCAGATCACAGACGGCGACGAGACGGCGTACAGAGAGGTCGGAAACCTGACATCTTGGTGCCAGGATAACAACCTCCGTCTCAACGTCAGCAAAACAAAGGAGCTGATTGTGGATTACAGGAAGCAGCAGAGAGAGGGACACGCCCCCATCGCCATCAATGGGACTGCGGTGGAGAGAGTCAGCAGCTTCAGGTTCCTTGGGGTCCACATCACTGAGGACCTGACATGGACGCTTCACACCACCACCATCACCAAGAAAGCTCGACAGCGGCTCTTCTTCCTCCGCAGGCTGAGGAGGTTCAAAATGGATTCCAGGATACTCTGCATCTTCTACAGGTGCACCATAGAGAGCATCCTGACCTTCTACAGGTGCACCATAGAGAGGATCCTGACCTTCTACAGGTGCACCATAGAGAGGATCCTGACCTTCTACAGGTGCACCATAGAGAGCATCCTGACCTTCTACAGGTGCACCATAGAGAGCATCCTGACCTTCTACAGGTGCACCATAGAGAGGATCCTGACCTTCTACAGGTGCAACATAGAGAGTATCCTGACCTTCTACAGGTGCTCCATAGAGAGGATCCTGACCTTCTACAGGTGCACCATAGAGAGCATCCTGACCTTCTACAGGTGCACCATAGAGAGGATCCTGACCTTCTACAGGTGCACCATAGAGAGCATCCTGAACTTCTACAGGTGCACCATAGAGAGGATCCTGACCTTCTACAGGTGCACCATCGAGAGCATCCTGACCTTCTACAGGTGCACCATAGAGAGTATCCTGACCTTCTACAGGTGCACCATAGAGAGGATCCTGACCTTCTACAGGTGCACCATAGAGAGTATCCTGACCTTCTACAGGTGCTCCATAGAGAACATCCTGACCTTCTACAGGTGCACCATAGAGAGGATCCTGACCTTCTACAGGTGCACCATAGAGAGCATCCTGACCTTCTACAGGTGCTCCATAGAGAGCATCTTGACCTTCTACAGGTGCACCATAGAGAGGATCCTGACCTTCTACAGGTGCACCATAGAGAGCATCCTGACCTTCTACAGGTGCACCATAGAGAGTATCCTGACCTTCTACAGGTGCACCATAGAGAGCATCCTGACCTTCTACAGGTGCACAATAGAGAGCCTCACATTGTTCAAATAAGCCCATCAAACATTTTAGGAGCGTTTTGTGTTTGCAGCGTTTTTGCAAATACGTTGTTTCGTATCTTCTTGTATTCTTATTATTTTTCTCTGTATAATGTTGTTGGTCTTTTTAGGGATATTGATGCATTCTGTGGGGGAAACTTCTGAAGCAATAGAGTCAGGACTCAGAGAGACACGAGGAGAGCTGGAGCTTTGATGGAGTCAGGACTCAGAGAGACACGAGGAGAGCCGGAGCTTTGATGGAGTCAGGACTCAGAGAGACACG
>CM062271.1:1679422-1704422 GCA_031216635.1 Dissostichus eleginoides | reverse complement strand
TGAAGGATCCTCAGGAAACAGCTGATCGATGTTTACCTGTCGATCAGCTGGAGCTCCTCAGGATCCACTCCCTGTCAACAATCAGAGAATTCTGGGTGTTTCTCAATGTCGAGGATGCTTCCTTGGTAGGACATGTCCCTCCGAGTCAGGGGGTGTTTCTCAATGTCGAGGACGCTTCCTTGGTAGGACATGTCTTCCGAGTCAGGTCCTTCAGAAGCGATGCAAGAATCCTTCCTAGCCTCGGAAAACAAAGAATGGTGGAACAGGCTAACAGGCTAACAGGCTAACAGGTGTGCAGGTGTGCGTCATATGCGAGGCCCCGCCTTAAATGGAGCACGATTTCCGCCAAAGATTTTGGAAATTGGTCCGTGCGCAAAGCATTGTGGGGATTTTAAGACTGCGGAGTCTACACATGTGCAGCCTCGAAATTTCCCGCAATGAAGTACGCCGGCCTCGGTAGAATTCCAAGCATCCTGGACATTGGAACAGTCCTTCGGCGGCACTCAATGACGTAGCATCCTTGAAATAGTGGCTCTGGAGGAGCCTTCCTCGACATTGAGAAACACCCACTGTCTTTGTCATTTAGGGTCAGTGTTAAGATTCATTTAGGCTGTTAGTACTCGTAGTTATAGTTAGTAGTGTAGAGTCTTTGATGGATTTGTGTCTCTATTTGCTTTTTTTTTAATCTTTGAATCTGTTTGTTTTAGTATTCCTGTTTCGCACTTTTGGTTGTTTTGAGATTCATTTGATTGTACTGTGTCTCTTTTGGTTGTTAGTAGTTAGTAGTAATTAGTAGTAATTAGTAGTTAGTAGTTAGTAGTAATTAGCAGTAGTTAGTAGTTAGTAGTTAATACTAGTAGTAGTTAGTTAGTAGTAGTTAGTAGTAGTTAGTAGTTAATACTAGTAGTAGTTAGTTAGTAGTAGTTAGTAGTAGTTAGTAGTTAGTAGTAGTTAGTAGTAGTTAGTAGTTAATACTAGTAGTAGTTAGTTAGTAGTAGTTAGTAGTAGTTAGTAGTTAGTAGTAGTTAGTAGTAGTTAGTAGTAGTTCGTAGTTAGTAGTAATTAGTATTAGTTCGTAGTTAGTAGTAGTTCGTAGTTAGTAGTAATTAGTAGTAGTAGTTAGTAGTAGTTAGTAGTAATTAGTAGTAGTCCGTAGTTAGTAGTAGTTCGTAGTTAGTAGTAATTAGTAGTAGTAGTTAGTTAGTAGTAGTTAGTAGTCAATACTAGTAGTTAGTTAGTAGTAGTTAGTAGTAGTTAGTAGTAATTAGTAGTAGTTCGTAGTTCGTAGTTAGTAGTAGTTAGTAGTAATTAGTATTAGTTCGTAGTTAGTAGTAGTTCGTAGTTAGTAGTAATTAGTAGTAGTAGTTAGTAGTCAATACTAGTAGTTAGTTAGTAGTAGTAAGTAGTAGTTAGTAGTAATTAGTAGTAGTCCGTAGTTAGTAGTAGTTCGTAGTTAGTAGTAATTAGTAGTAGTAGTTAGTTAGTAGTAGTTAGTAGTCAATACTAGTAGTTAGTTAGTAGTAGTTAGTAGTAGTTAGTAGTAATTAGTAGTAGTTCGTAGTTAGTAGTAGTTAGCAGAGGTGTGGACTCGAGTCACATGACTTGGACTCGAGTCAGACTCGAGTCACCAATTTGATGACTTTGGACTCGACTTGACAAAATCACAAAACACTTGCGACTCGACTTGGACTTGAACACCAATGACTCGGGACTTGACTTGGACTTGAGCCCTCTGACTTGAGGTGACTTGATACTTTAATTCAGGGGTCTCCAACACGCCGATCGCGAGATGCCGCTAGAAGAGCAGACTCCAGTCGGGGAGAGCAGAATCTTCAGCCGCTCCAACTCTTGCTGTGTGTGAATCCATGCAGGCAGGGGCGGGACTTTATTTTGCTGGTCCACCATGCGGCCAATCATATGCGAGGACAGACTAGGATCAAACCATTATGTGAAAGAAGGGTGGGCGGCAGACGCTCCAAAGACAGCAGGTGTAGTGGTACAGGCCAGCTACACAGAGCGACGGGGAGACGGGGAGCCGGATTTAAATGCAAGCGCGTCGGAAAAAGTCAAGAAATTTGGGAAAACCGAAAAAAGAAGCAGCATCTGGCTGCATTTCAATGATATTGGAGAAAGCAGAGCTGAGTGCAGGATTTGTAAAATGAAAATTACCTTCAGAGCAGGGTTTTTTTTTGGTAACCACTCAGGATTTATTGTCAGACGTGGGAGAAGTTCAGATCTTGTACTTGAGTAAAAGTACCAGAGTGTAGGAATACTCGGTTACAATAAAAAGTCCTGCATTCAAAATGTTACAAGTAAAAGTACAAAAGTATTAGCATCAAAATATACTTAAAGTACCACCTGCAGAGGGATCTAGATTCAGGTGTTCTTTTCCCCATAGAGACCGCCTCGCTGCACATCCCTTAGTTAAAGTACCACCTGCAGAGGGATCTAGATTCAGGTGTTCTTTTCCCCATAGAGACCGCCTCGCTGCACATCATCCCTTAGTTAAAGTACCACCTGCAGAGGGGTCTAGATTCAGGTGTTCTTTCCCCCATAGAGACCGCCTCGCTGCACATCATCCCTTAGTTAAAGTACCACCTGCAGAGGGGTCTAGATTCAGGTGTTCTTTCCCCATAGAGACCGCCTCGCTGCACATCATCCCTTAGTTAAAGTACCACCTGCAGAGGGATCTAGATTCAGGTGTTCTTTTCCCCATAGAGACCACCTCGCTGCACATCATCCCTTAGTTAAAGTACCACCTGCAGAGGGGTCTAGATTCAGGTGTTCTTTCCCCATAGAGACCGCCTCGCTGCACATTATCCCTTAGTTAAAGTACCACCTGCAGAGGGATCTAGATTCAGGTGTTCCACCTTCAGAGGGGTCTAGATTCAGGTGTTCATTCCCCATAGAGACCGCCTCGCTGCACATCATCCCTTAGTTAAAGTACCACCTGCAGAGGGATCTAGATTCAGGTGTTCTTTCCCCCATAGAGACCGCCTCGCTGCACATTATCCCTTGCATAAAGATAGATTGTGGGTCCCTTATAACATGTTGTACACAGTGGAAATAAACATTCTGGTCACCTTAACATCAGGGATCTTATCCATTAAACTCCTTCTGAATCAAACCGTCACGGTAGCCTTACCTTACTGATCCGTCTTAAAATAGAAGGAAACACGTTACTTTACCAGCAGAGAGAAAATGGATTATTAAATCATTAATGTGACTAATAAAGAGCAGTTTGATTATTAAACATTATTCTGTTGATCGATGTCATTACATTTGGTGAAAAGCACATAAGGACTTGTTTAAGACTCGTTTTGTCAAAGTTTAGGACTTGGACTTGCCCATCCTGACTTGAGACTTGACTTGGACTTGAGCGCAAAGACTTGAGACTTGACTCGGACTTGAGCGCAAAGACTTGAGACTTGACTCGGACTTGCAAAACAATGACTTGGTCCCACCTCTGGTAGTTAGTAGTAGTTAGAAGTTAGTAGTAGTTAGTAGTAGTTCGTAGTTAGTAGTTAGTAGTAGTTAGTAGTTAGTAGTAGTTAGTAGTTAGTAGTAGTTAGTAGTAATTAGTAGTAGTTAGTAGTTAGTAGTAGTTAGTAGTAGTTAGTAGTTAGTAGTAGTTAGTAGTTAGTAGTAGTTAGTAGTAGTTCGTAGTAGTTAGTAGTAATTAGTAGTAGTTCGTAGTTAGTAGTAGTTAGTAGTAGTTAGTAGTTAGTAGTAGTTCGTAGTTAGTAGTAGTTAGTAGTAGTTAGTAGTAATTAGTAGTAGTTCATAGTTAGTAGTAGTTAGTAGTAGTTCGTAGTTAGTAGTAGTTAGTAGTAGTTAGTAGTTAGTAGTTTGTAGTTAGTAGTAGTTAGTAGTAGTTAGTAGTTAGTAGTAATTAGTAGTAGTTTGTAGTTAGTAGTAGTTAGTAGTAGTTAGTAGTTAGTAGTAGTTAGTAGTTAGTAGTAGTTAGTAGTAGTTTGTAGTTAGTAGTAGTTAGTAGTAGTTAGTAGTAATTAGTAGTAGTTCGTAGTTAGTAGTAGTTAGTAGTAGTTAGTAGTTAGTAGTAGTTAGTAGTTAGTAGTAGTTAGTAGTAGTTCGTAGTTAGTAGTAGTTAGTAGTAGTTAGTAGTAGTTAGTAGTTAGTAGTAGTTAGTAGTAGTTCGTAGTTAGTAGTAGTTAGTAGTAGTTAGTAGTTAGTAGTAGTTAGTAGTAGTTAGTAATTAGTAGTAGTTCGTAGTTAGTAGTAGTTAGTAGTAATTAGTGGTAGTTCGTAGTTATTAGTAGTTAGTAGTAGTTAGTAGTAGTTAGTAGTTAGTAGTAGTTAGTAGTAATAGTAGTTAGTAGTAATAGTAGTTAGTAGTTAGTTGTTAGTAGTAGTTAGTAGTAGTTAGTAGTAGTTAGTAGTAATAGTAGTTAGTAGTAATAGTAGTTAGTAGTTAGTTGTTAGTAGTAATTAGTAGTAGTTAGTAGTAGTTCGTAGTAGTTAGTAGTAGTTAGTAGTAATAGTAGTTAGTAGTTAGTTGTTAGTAGTAATTAGTAGTAGTTAGTAGTTGTTAGTAGTTAGTAGTAATACGTAGTAGTTAGTAGTAGTTAGTAGTAGTTAGTAGTAGTTAGTAGTAATGGTAGTTAGTAGTAATTCGTAGTAGTTAGTAGTAGTTAGTAGTAATGGTAGTTAGTAGTAATAGTAGTTAGTAGTTAGTTGTTAGTAGTAATTAGTAGTAGTTAGTAGTAGTACTAGTAGTAGTTAGTAGTTAGTTGTTAGTAGTAATTAGTAGTAATGGTAGTTGGTAGTAATAGTAATTAGTAGTAGTTATTAGTAGTACTAGTAGTAGTTAGTTAGTAGTAGTGTCTTTGATGGATTTGTGTCTCTGGTGTTTTTTAAATCCTTTGTGGCTTGTTATATCTGTTTTTATCTTTAGTTCTTTTAATTAGTCTCTTTTTTTGGAGTTCCCTTCGTGTCTCTTTGAGTATTTCTGATTCACAGTTTTGTATATTCTTTTGGTCCTATTCAGATTCATTTGATTGTTGTTTGTCTTTTTGTTGGATTCTGGTCTCTATTTGGTTGTTTTGCATCTTTTTCCAGTTGTTTGTCTCTTTTGTTGTTGTGTGTCTCTTTGTGTGTCTCTTTGTGTGTCTCTCTTTGTGTCTCTTTGTGTCTCTTTGTGTGTCTCTTTATGTCTCTTTTTATCTCTTTGTGTGTCTCTTTGTCTCTCTGGTTGTTGTGTGTCTCTCTTTGTCTCTCTTTGTGTCTCCCTTTGTCTCTCTGGTTGTTGTGTGTCTCTCTTTGTCTCTCTTTGTGTCTCTCTTTGTCTCTCTGGTTGTTGTGTGTCTGCTTTTGTTAGTTTAGTGTCCGGTTTGCACCTTGGTTGGTCATCTTGAGATTCATTTTGGTTGTTTTGTCTCTCTGTTGGATTTCTGAATTTAAATGGACGTGTTGCATCTTTTTTAAGGAGTTCTGAATCTCTTTTCTGTTGTTTCTGTATTTATTTATTAATTGTTTGTCCATTTGTCTGTTTTGAAAGTCTTTTGGATGTTTTGTTGTTGTGTGTCTCTTTGTGTGTCTCTCTTTGTCTCTCTTTGTGTCTCTCTTTGTCTCTCTGGTTGTTGTGTGACTCTTTGTGTCTCTCTTTGTCTCTCTTTGTGTGTCTCTTTGTGTGACTCTTTGTGTCTCTCTTTGTGTCTCTCTTTGTGTCTCTCTTTGTGTGTCTCTTTGTGTGACTCTTTGTGTTTCTCTTTGTCTCTCTTTGTGTGACTCTTTGTGTCTCTCTTTGTCTCTCTTTGTGTGTCTCTTTGTCTCTCTGGTTGTTGTGTGTCTCTTTGTGTGTCTCTTTGTGTGACTCTTTGTGTTTCTCTTTGTCTCTCTTTGTGTGACTCTTTGTGTCTCTCTTTGTCTCTCTTTGTGTGTCTCTTTGTCTCTCTGGTTGTTGTGTGTCTCTTTGTGTGTCTCTTTGTCTCTCTGATTGTTGTGTCTCTGTGTGTCTTTCCTCTTCACTGAGTTGCAGGAAGTTGAGTCTCCGCAGATCTCCCTCTCCTCCCACGTCTCCGAACACAACACAATCACTGCAGTGTTTCTCGAACCATCCCATAATATTCCTCTCGTCCTCACCCCGGCCTCGCCCCTGGTCCCTGAATGCACCACGGGTCCCTGAACGCACCACGGGCGTTCTTCAAATGTAAAGCAAACAGAGACACAAAGAGACGCTGTAATCTGTTTCTGATGGACAGGAAGTGGCCGCCCCCTCCCTCAGAGCCAAGATGGCGTCCCTGCTGACCCGCTCGTTAATCAGCTTCAAACAGAGAGAGCGGGGGGGGGGGGGAGCTTTATTAGCTCTACTTCGTCCTTTAGACTCTGTCTTCATCCTCACTCTGATCCGTACAGCAGGGGCGTCAAACAAACACAAATAACATCAAAACAGACAAAAATGGACAAAGAAAAAACAGAAACAACCGAATAGAGATTCGGAACTCCATAAAAAAGATGCAACACGTCCATTTAAATTCACAAATCCATCAGAGACACAAAACAACCAAAATGAATCTCAAGACGACCAATGGAGGTGCCAAACTGACAATATACTAGCAGAAAGGGACACACAACAACAAAAGAGAGACAAAGAGAGACACACAACAACAAAAGAGAGACAAAGAGAGACACACAACAACAAAAGAGAGACAAAGAGAGACACACAACAACAAAAGAGAGGCAAAGAGAGACACACAACAACAAAAGAGAGACAAAGAGAGACACACAAAGAGACACACAACAACAAAAGAGAGACAAAGAGAGACACACAACAACAAAAGAGAGACAAAGAGAGACACACAAAGAGACACACAACAACAAAAGAGAGACAAAGAGAGACACACAAAGAGACACACAACAACAAAAGAGAGACAAAGAGAGACACACAACAACAAAAGAGAGACAAAGAGAGAAACACAAAGAGACACACAACAACAAAAGAGAGACAAAGAGAGACACACAACAACAAAAGAGAGACAAAGAGAGAAACAAAGAGACACACAACAACAAAAGAGAGACAAAGAGAGACACACAACAACAAAAGAGAGACACACAAAGAGACACACAACAACAAAAGAGAGAAACACAAAGAGACACACAACAACAAAAGAGAGACAAAGAGAGACACACAAAGAGACACACAACAACAAAAGAGAGACAAAGAGAGACACACAACAACAAAAGAGAGACAAAGAGAGAAACACAAAGAGACACACAACAACAAAAGAGAGACAAAGAGAGACACACAACAACAAAAGAGAGACACACAAAGAGACACACAACAACAAAAGAGAGAAACACAAAGAGACACACAACAACAAAAGAGAGACAAAGAGAGACACACAACAACAAAAGAGAGACACACAAAGAGACACACAACAACAAAAGAGAGACAAAGAGAGACACACAAAGAGACACACAAAGAGACACACAAAGAGACACACAACAACAAAAGAGACAAACAACTGGAAAAAGATGCAAAACAACAAAATAGAGACCAGAATCCAACAAAAAGACAAACAACAATCAAATGAATCTGAATAGGACCAAAAGAATATGCAAAACTGTGAATCAGAAATACTCAAAGAGACACGAAGGGAACTCCAAAAAAAGAGACAAATTAAAAGAACTAAAGATAAAAACAGATATAACAAGCCACAAAGGATTTAAAAAACACCAGAGACACAAATCCATCAAAGACACTACTACTAACTACTACTACTAGTATTGACTACTACTACTACTAACTACTACTAACTAATTACTACTAACTACTACTAACTACTACTAACTAACTACTACGAACTACTACTAACTACTACGAACTACTACTAACTACTACGAACTACTACTAATTACTACTAACTAACTACTAGTACTACTACTAACTACTACTAACAACTAACTACTAACTACTACTAATTACTACTAATTACTACTAACTTCTAACTACTAACTACTACTAATTACTACTAACAACTAACAACTAACTACTACTTAGTACTAACAACCAAAATTAATCTAAAAACAACCCAAAAAGATGCAGAACCGACACTAAAAGGTTCAAATCAATTAAAGACACACCACACTACTGAAAGGCAACCAAGAAGAGACACACCACACTACTGAAAGGCAACCAAGAAGAGACACACCACACTACTGAAAGACAACCAAGAAGAGACACACTACACTACTGAAAGGCAACCAAGAAGAGACACACCACTACTGAAAGGCAACCAAGAAGAGACACACCACACTACTGAAAGGCAACCAAGAAGAGACACACCACACTACTGAAAGGCAACCAAGAAGAGACACACTACACTACTGAAAGGCAACCAAGAAGAGACACACCACACTACTGAAAGGCAACCAAGAAGAGACACCACACTACTGAAAGGCAACCAAGAAGAGACAACTACACTACTGAAAGGCAACCAAGAAGAGACACACCACACTACTGAAAGGCAACCAAGAAGAGATACACCACACTACTGAAAGGCAACCAAGAAGAGACACCACACTACTGAAAGGCAACCAAGAAGAGACACACCACACTACTGAAAGGCAACCAAGAAGAGACACCTACACTACTGAAAGGCAACCAAGAAGAGACACACACTACTGAAAGGCAACCAAGAAGAGACACACCACACTACTGAAAGGCAACCAAGAAGAGACAGACTACACTACTGAAAGGCAACCAAGAAGAGACACACCACACTACTGAAAGGCAACCAAGAAGAGATACACCACACTACTGAAAGGCAACCAAGAAGAGACACACCACACTACTGAAAGGCAACCAAGAAGAGATACACCACACTACTGAAAGGCAACCAAGAAGAGACACACCACACTACTGAAAGGCAACCAAGAAGAGACACACCACACTACTGAAAGGCAACCAAGAAGAGACACACCACACTACTGAAAGGCAACCAAGAAGAGACACACCACAATCACATGAATCTCAAAACAACCAAAAAATATGCAAAAGTGCAAAACAGGAATACTAAAAGAGATACACAACAACCAAAAAAAGAGACACATCTAAACAGATTCAAAGATTAAAAAACACCGCAAGAGCTCTGATAGAATATAAAACGTTTATTATAAGGTTACATGCCACTTTACACTTTACCCATAAACTACATATCCCACAATGCATCTAAAATTGGACTTTTTTCTTCGAATTTGACTTTTTCCTTCAAAATTGGACTTTTTTCTTAGAATTAGACTTTTTTTTCTCAAAATTTCACTTTTTATTTTTATTTTGACTTACACTTCATGTGTACAAGAACATTTGTGTCTCTACATCCTCTCTATATCTGCATCGTTTCTCCTGAAAGATGTTTCTTCATGTGGAACAGTTGTGTTTTTATATCTGCATCGTTTCTCCTGAAGGTGTTTCCGTGTGTTTTTGCACCTGTCTCCGTATCGAAGCCTTCTTGTAACTGACGTGTTTCTAAAGCTTCGGTGTTTTACCTGTCGTCTCAGACGCAGGTGTCGAAGCGTCGGATGTCAGCAGATGTTAATCTTTACATCAGGTGAGAATCACACCTGCAGATCCTCTCAGAGGCGACGTGTTGTAACAGAAATGAAATGATCGTTAACAGGCAGACTGCTGAGGAGACAAAGTGCAGGAACACACAAACAGTCAGGGTTTACATGTTTTAATAAATCAGAGGGTTAACTGGAGAAAGAAATACTAAATAAGATGCTTTTTAAAATCCTCCCACACTTTGAGTTCCATATGAATGTATAATATATGGTTAATTGTATGAAAAACCCTCCTTTTGTGTTTTTGGGCGGCAGTGGTTCAGTCTGTAGGGGATTGGACTCGGTTCACGTCCCGATCGGACCAAATAATACGGAGTGTGGACTGGTACTGGAGAGGAGCCAGTTCACCTCCTGGGCCACTGCCGAAGTGCCCTTGAGCAAGGCACCTAACCCCGAACTGCTCACTGGCGCCGGCTACACTGGCTGCCTCCGCTCTGACCTCTCAACTGCATGTTTGCATATAACTGTGTGTGCATGTGCATGATGTAAAAAGTGTGTACAGTGTGTACTGTATGACCTGTATAAAAACGCATGTGTGTGTACGACAGAGTGGAAACTCTTCTTCTTCTTCTTCTCTTATCCAGTTTTTGACATCATTTATTAAATATTATCACTTTAGATTTTATATCTCATGTCAAGTTAAACCAAAGCTTGATTTATCTTTTCATCTATTAAAAATGATGAGTTAATTTTTACTTAAATTCAAGCTGTTTGCTAAAATATACTCTTGACTTGCATTTAATTAAATAAATCAACCTTTTCTATAAATAAGAGATTATTGAGGGACGGCTCTTATTGTTAAATATCAGGACAAATACAAAAACTAAAATATTATAAATACAATTATACATTTATAAAAGCTATTAAAACTTTCCATTCAGGGGAAAACAAATTATAAAAAATGTAATAAATGGCTTTTGAAAAACAATTAAAAATAAACCAAATTAAAAGAGAATTTAATCAAAATAAATGTTTTTAAATACAAAAACATTTATTCATTTTCTGGCCGTATACATTTTTTATTTATACGTATTTATATATAATATATTTATATTTTTGCGGGCTTTAATTATGTATTGTATAGCCATTTTTTTGTATTTATTTAGAATTGACTTTTATATTAAGTTGATTTTATCATATATTTATTTTCTAAATTGAAGCATGATAACACAAGTTGATTTAATTTCACAGTCTTAATTATTTATTTAATTAAATGAATGTCTCCTCGTGTCCTGCAGCAGATTCACGTCGACCTTCTCAGCAGTAAAACGTTAACGGGATTATAAAATCACGAGTGTGTTCGTGAGGATGATCCCTCGGTTTACAACTCACATCAGACTTTATGATAATCTCATTAAAGGCTCCGTCTTTATCTGTTAATTAAAACCACGTCTCTTTCTTTCCGCTGGTGTTTCTTCCCGCCTGACGAGTGTCACCCTGAACAGAGACGAGAGGGAGTGAGGAGGAGACACGTTTATAAAAGTCCCCAATTTTCCTCTTTTACATCAACATTGTGAAGGAGAGTTCTAGAAATGGAGCGGTGTGGATGGGTGTGTCCCGGAAAAAGATAAGATAAGGTAAGGTAAGGTAAGTAAGGTAAGTAAGGTAAGGTAAGGTATGGTAAGGTAAGGTAAGATAAGGTAAGATAAGATAAGGTAGTAAGGTAAGGTAAGATAAAGTAAGATAAGATAAGGTGGTAAGGTAAGGTAAGGTAAGATAAGATAAGGTAGTAAGGTAAGGTAAGATAAGGTAAGATAAGATAAGGTAGTAAGGTAAGGTGAGGTAAGATAAGATAAGGTGAGGTAAGGTAAGATAAGGTAAGATAAGGTAAGGTAAGATAAGATAAGATAAGGTAGTAAGGTAAGGTAAGGTAAGATAAGGTGAGGTAAGGTAAGATAAGGTGAGGTAAGGTAAGGTAAGATAAGGTAGTAAGGTAAGGTAAGGTAAGATAAGGTAAGATAAGATAAGGTAAGATAAGATAATGTAGTAAGGTAAGGTAAGATAAGGTAAAATAAGATAAGGTAGTAAGGTAAGGTAAGATAAGGTAAGGTAAGATAAGATACCTCACCTCACCCCTGTGTAAAGAGAGAGTCTCTTTCCACAGAGGGGACACATGTTGATGTAGAAGAGACATGGAGAAGAGAGGACACATGTTGATGTAGAAGAGACATGAAGAAGAGGGGACACATGTTGATGTAGAAGAGACACGAAGAAGAGGGGACACATGTTGATGTAGAAGAGACATGGAGAAGAGAGGACACATGTGATGTAGAAGAGACATGAAGAAGAGGGGACACATGTTGATGTAGAAGAGACACGAAGAAGAGGGGACACATGTTGATGTAGAAGAGACATGAAGAAGAGGGACACATGTTGATGTAGAAGAGACATGAAGAAGAGGGGACACATGTTGATGTAGAAGAGACATGAAGAAGAGGGGACACATGTTGATGTAGAAGAGACACGAAGAAGAGGGGACACATGTTGATGAAGAAGAGACATGAAGAAGAGGGGACACATGTTGATGTAGAAGAGACACGAAGAAGAGGGGACACATGTTGATGTAGAAGAGACATGAAGAAGAGGGGACACATGTTGATGTAGAAGAGACATGAAGAAGAGGGGACACATGTTGATGTAGAAGAGACATGAAGAAGAGGGGACACATGTTGATGTAGAAGAGACATGAAGAAGTGGTATTAAAGTATGTTAAATAACAGCTGACCTTTAAAGTAAAAAACAGAGAGACATTTAAAAAATATCCTCGACCCTGCCCAGATCTTTATTTCTATTTATCTCACCAAGAGAGAAAACCAAAAAGAAAAGGAACTGAAATATCCTGCTAGCCAATAGGAGCACGAGTGTGTAACGTAGTGATGTCACTATGTCTAAATGGATATATTGAAATATAAACTCAGGATTTATTCATTGGAAAAATCCCACACCTGTAAGAAACCTCATATCACCTCCTTGCAAATGTTATTTATTTGTATAAATTCTTTTAAATATAATTAACATAGTTTGTTTTCTTTTAATTTATTTAATTGTGTTAAATTATTATTTGTAATAATTAAGTTTGTTAAAATGGATCACAATGAAATAATGTATTAACTGTCCCACCTTTCTCACCTGTGGCGCTCTGATTGGCTCCTCCTCCTCTGTGTGGGCGGGCTCAGCTGTGACATCACTTCCTGTCCACTGGGCCTTCAGAGGCGTTCAGGCTCAGGAGGAAATCTCGCCTCTAATGTGTCGGTTAATTGGAGTCATCAGAGGTTAATGAGGCGAGGGGGGGAACACCTCCAACACATCGGGTTAAATATTCAAATATTCACAGTGGGGGCGGTGAGGGAGAACCCACTCTGAGGGGATCACATGTGGTGATCATTTAAGTTTAAATGTCCTTTATTACAGGAAGACATGTTGATTCCTGAGGTCAGGGTGGAGCCTCAGAGTTCATCTAAGGAATACAAATAAGATTATTCAACTATTTGATTTACTTTCATGTCTTAAGTAGGTTGTAGGAAGTGTTGAAGCTGTTGCTCATCAATCTGACAATCAAGCCTTCACATCTGATAAAAAGAGGCTGAAACAATTCAGAACAGGACAGAAGATTCTCTGTGTGAAGAGAGAGTCTCTCTACACAGAGGGGACACGTGTTGATGCAGAAGAGACATGTGTCCCCTCTGTGTGAAGAGAGAGTCTCTTTACACAGAGGGGACACATGTTGATGTAGAAGAGACATGTGTCCCCTCTGTGTGAAGAGAGAGTCTCTTACACAGAGGGGACACATGCTGATGTAGAAGAGACATGTGTCCCCTCTGTGTGAAGAGAGAGTCTCTCTACACAGAGGGGACACATGGTGATGTAGAAGAGACATGTGTCCCCTCTGTGTGAAGAGAGAGTCTCTTTACACAGAGGGGACACATGCTGATGTAGAAGAGACATGTGTCCCCTCTGTGTGAAGAGAGAGTCTCTTACACAGAGGGGACACATGTGATGTAGAAGAGACATGTGTCCCCTCTGTGTGAAGAGAGAGTCTCTTTACACAGAGGGGACACATGTTGACGTAGAAGAGCATGTGTCCCCTCTGTGTAGAGAGAGTCCTTTACACAGAGGGGACACATGCTGACGTAGAAGAGACATGTGTCCCCTCTGTGAAGAGAGAGTCTCTCTACAAGAGGGGACAATGCTGATGTAGAAGAGACATGTGTCCCCTCTGTGTGAAGAGAGAGTCTCTTTACACAGAGGGGACACATGTTGATGTAGAAGAGACATGTGTCCCTCTGTGTGAAGAGAGTCTCTCTACACAGAGGGGACACATGGTGATGTAGAAGAGACATGTGTCCCCTCTGTGTGAAGAGAGTCTCTCTACACAGAGGGGACACATGGTGATGTAGAAGAGACATGTGTCCCCTCTGTGTAGAGAGAGAGTCTCTCTACACAGAGGGGACACATGGTGATGTAGAAGAGACATGTGTCCCCTCTGTGTAAAGAGAGTCTCTTTACACAGAGGGGACACATGTTGATGTAGAAGAGACATGAAGAAGTGCATTTTAAATAATAGGGGACCTTTAAGATAAAAACCAGCACATGAGAACATTTAAAGGATCCTGAACCCGAAGAAAGTGCACGATGAAACCAACATAATAAGATAAAAAACACCTTTAGTTTTAACACAAAGTCCCCACTTTGCTAAAGACGTCCTCCTTCCTCCAGAGAGAGGAAACGTGAATATAAATGAAACCTTGATAATAATAATAGTTCCTGCTCTGATGTTCTGACGTTTAATAATAACGCACTTTAATGTGATTTATTATATTTCTCTCCGTGTTTCTGACGGTGCTTTTAATCTGAAAAGCCTCGGGGTCGACAGACAAAGAGAAACAGTGTGTTTGTGTGTGTGTGTGTGTGTGTGTGTGTGTGTGTGTGTGTGTGTGTGTTTGGGGGGTCCAACACACTCACGTCTGATCTTTAATTAAAGGGAGTTTTTACATGTTATTTAATTAACAAGTGTACGTGTTTGTCTTTAAATATCCAAATCTCTAATACGCACTCATGATATGACTCAATAACTTATTATATTTACATCATTTGCATTGTTTTAATGCAATAAAACACATTTCCTGGTGTGAATAACGTGTGAATTTCAAATTTAAAACATGAAATATCTGTAAATAAATCAGATTTTATGTTTTTAAATAAGTCCAAATGTTTATTTCTTTGTTTCTCAGGTTGGAAACTTTTTCAAGTATTTTATTTAAGATATATAAATAACAATATAAACAATAACATCCTTTCTTAACTGTCATAAATGTTATATATTTGAAATTTCAGTCAAAAAGGATAAACCTGAGTTTTTGATAATTAATAGTAAAAAACTAATTATTGCACTTCATTCATAAATTCATTTAAATACCCAAATATATAATAATAAAGTACAATAAAGGATATTAATGTTACTGTTAGAGAGGGCACATTAATGTAAAATAATAATAGGATTAAACTAAACTAACCCTGACAGACGGACAGAGTGCATCGTGGGTACAGATAATAAAAAGAGAATAAATACATGTATTATTGATCAAGCTGTATATTTAAACACACTTTAACAGGAAGGATTGTATAATTGATCTGACTTCAGGGAGTCTTCACATGACACTGAGAGGAGATCACTCTGCGATGCTAACGTGCTAACGTGCTAACACGAACGTATGAAGACGTCTGTCAGGAAACGTTAAAGTCAGATTTCATGTCTCTGATGATCTCTGAGCAGCAGGGATTAAAACAAGGAGCTTTAAATATATATTAATACACTTTAGATTTGAGGTTAAAGTGGAATATGTAATCCTTTAAATCAGGGGTCTCCGACCTTTCTCCATCTGAGAGCTACTTGCATCACATCGCTTCCATGCATTCACACAGCCCTCATCAGTTGAATTAAGCTAGTACACGTGTGAAATGAAATACCTAAAGCTTATCAAAAATCTGAACTTCACATCAAGGTCCAAGAAAACGACAGTGACTCACTTCTTATCACGGCCCACAGAGTGAGTACTTCACCTTAATCACCACCCCACAAGCATTTCACTCTTTTTCACAGTTAGTGAGATGAATGGCGCTGCATGAGGTCCACCATAGAGGGGTCTGCTGGACCCCTCTATGGTGGACTCCATGCAGGGCCAGTCAGTGAGAGGACTGGCCCTGCATGGAGTCCACCATAGAGGGGTCTGCTGGACCCCTCTATGGTGGACTCCATGCAGGGTCAGTCAGTGAGAGGACTGGCCCTGCATGGAGTCCACCATAGAGGGGTCTGCTGGACCCACTTAGCTTCACTCTAATAGAGTCATGTAAATGTTCATCAGTCGGTCTTGTTCTGTATTTAGATTTCATTCATGTCAGAAAAAGCTGCTTCACAAAGTAGAGCCAAATAAAGCAGACATGTTCAGTGCTGCTTGGTGATGTTCTGATAGTTTTCTGGGTCTACAAGGCTCCAGGATGTTCTGATAGTTTTCTGGGTCTACAAGGCTCCAGGATGTTCTGATAGTTTTCTGGGTCTACAAGGCTCCAGAATGTTCTGATAGTTTTCTGGGTCTACAAGGCTCCAGGATGTTCTTAGAGTTTTCTGGGTCTACAAGGCTCAAGAATGTTCTGATCGTTTTCTGGGTCTACAAGGCTCCAGGATGTTCTGATAGTTTTCTGGGTCTACAAGGCTCCAGAATGTTCTGATAGTTTTCTGGGTCTACAAGGCTCCAGGATGTTCTGATAGTTTTCTGGGTCTACAAGGCTCCAGGATGTTCTGAGAGTTTTCTGGGTCTACAAGGCTCCAGGATGTTCTGATGGTTTTCTGGGTCTACAAGGCTCCAGAATGTTCTGATCGTTTTCTGGGTCTACAAGGCTCCAGAATGTTCTGATCGTGTTCTGGGTCTACAAGGCTCCAGGATGTTCTGATAGTTTTCTGGGTCTACAAGGCTCCAGGATGTTCTGATAGTTTTCTGGGTCTACAAGGCTCCAGGATGTTCTGATCGTTTTCTGGGTCTACAAGGCTCCAGGATGTTCTGATAGTTTTCTGGGTCTACAAGGCTCCAGGATGTTCTGATAGTTTTCTGGGTCTACAAGGCTCCAGGATGTTCTGATCGTTTTCTGGGTCTACAAGGCTCCAGGATGTTCTTAGAGTTTTCTGGGTCTACAAGGCTCCAGGATGTTCTGATAGTTTTCTGGGTCTACAAGGCTCCAGGATGTTCTGATAGTTTTCTGGGTCTACAAGGCTCCAGAATGTTCTGATAGTTTTCTGGGTCTACAAGGCTCCAGAATGTTCTGATAGTTTTCTGGGTCTACAAGGCTCCAGGATGTTCTGGTAGTTTTCTGGGTCTACAAGGCTCCAGAAATGTTGTGAGTTTTGCCGAGACTTAAGCTGAACATGATTTTGGAGATGTATAACCTCCATCTCCACAGGATTGACACTGAACAGTGCAGCCATCTTTTTCTTCTTCTTCTTCGTCTTGACATTAAATTATAAACCATAATAAACCAAGTGTATAGGTCCTCCCTATATCTCTGTGTGAAATTGTTCCATCCTCAAACTAAAAACGAATGCTTCTGCAGTCTAGCTGCAGCTTCTGGTCTTCTGTTAAAGAAAGGACACTGAAGGTCCTGAATGTGGCATCACTCACAGGACTTCTGAACACAGCAGACAACAGGAGTATTCACAACAGCATTATAAAAACTAAAATAGTGCATGTGGGTGCACACTTACATTCTCTGTCTCACTGTTACATAAATCCCATGAATGTATGAGATTAAGTTAGCTTCATCATATCTCAATCAGTGATTAAGTTGGCTTCTTCATATCTCAATCAGTGATTAAGTGAATAATAACGTTTCTATCAGGTCACTATCAGCCTGTCACTCATTATTTTCAGGGAGGGGGCGGGGTTTGGAGGAACGGAGGAGACGGTGATCGCGGAAGCTTTCCTCCTGCCTTCACAAACTTTACACACGTATTTATCAACTGAAAATAGCAAGAGGACATTCATACTCTGCAATCCAAGACTGGAGTAAATCCACCAGAAACCTGACATGGTGCTAACGAGTGTTTTTCAAAAAACACAAATCCCTCCCTGTGCGTCTCTGAGCCGCAGCGACAGGCCTGATTCAGAGCGGGTCATTCTGCTGTTGGTTCTGGACTGGTGTTGGTGGAGAAAGCAGACTGCTCCGTGTGTGGTTTGCCGACTCGCTGTGCCGCTGTCACGTCTGTTCCTTGATCTCTGCGTCACCGAGCAATTTGATTTTCGTGTGACAGAAACAATTCTAAAATAAAAAAACGTTATTGTCCAGCCGCGGCCAAAAAATCAATAAGCAACCTTACTACGCTGTAATCGAGCGGCGAGATACTGACGTGTTGGAGACCCCTGCTTTAAATGCTCCTCTGTATATCAGTTTAAGAAAACTTTATTGATCCTAAAAAGGAAATGTAATTTAAATCAGATGTCCCCATCAACTTGAGGAAACATGTGGGACACTAAAGAGCTGCTGGGAGACCAGGGGACACTAAAGAGTGACGCACACAGCTGGGAGACCAGGGGACACTAAAGAGTGACGCACACAGCTGGGAGACCAGGGGACACTAAAGAGTGACGCACACAGCTGGGAGACCAGGGGACACTAAAGAGTGACGCACACAGCTGGGAGACCAGGGGACACTAAAGAGTGACGCACACAGCTGGGAGACCAGGGGACACTAAAGAGTGACGCACACATATATTTAATATGAATATATCAGTAAATCCAGAAGACATCAGAGGTTTTTGATTAACGCTGAAATATTCAAACCTGGGTTTTAAAGTTCATCCTTTTCTAAAAGTGTTATTAAACTTTTTTACATGTTTTTAATCGTTTTTCTTTAACAAGTGAATTCATTTCTAACCTTTGTTAATGAAGAGTGAAAATGATCTTAATCCTCAAACATGTATTATTGTGAATAATAGCGAGTTTATTTTAATGAATTCAGTGTAAATGATGATTTCTGATCACACGTTCGATTGTGTTAATTAAAGTCAGAGTTTTGATGAAGGAAGGTTTAGAGTTGATTAGGAATATTTAATAATGTAACTGTGACTGGCTGTGATTGGCTGATTACTGCACCTGTGACAGAGGACCAATCAGAGAGCAGTATAACAACCGATGAGAAGCTTCACTCTCGAGCCTCACGAACGCTTCCTGTCTGAAGTTTGGTTTTAAATCCTGACGACAGACCAGAGAGAGATCACAGCAGACTGAGATATCATGCTTCATACAGTATGAATCTAACAAGTACTGAACAGAAGATCCTACAACAACAACAACAACAACAAATATACAACAAAGAGACGCCAAATCTACCAAGAAGAGACACAAAATGACACAAAAAAGGTTGAAAACAAACAAGGAGACACACAACTACCGGAGAAACGCCTATTGATCACAAGAGACACAACAACCAGAAAGAGACAACAACAAAAGAGACAACAACAAAAGAGACGTGCAACAACCAAAAAAAGATGACAAACAACGAAAAAGAGACACAAAACTACCAAAGAAACGCCAATTGATCACAGGAGGCACACTATTACCAAAAAATAACCTTAAAAACAAGATTCAGACCACCTGACAGACGACCAAAAGACGCACAACAACCAAAATGAGACAACAAAATGACCAAAAGTGGATAAATTACCAGTTCAAACAAACAAAACATCCACAAAGTGACGCACAACAACAAACAAGGAGACACAAAACACCAAGAGACGCAGAATTAAAAAAAAGGGCACAAAACATCTACAAACTGCTGACAAAGCGCCTAAAAGAGAGTTAAAATGACCAAGAAATGTCCAAAAAAAGCAAGTGAGACACAAAAAGAGACACAAAACGTCTACGAGGAGCAAACAAAACATCCTAAAAGAAACACAAATCGTCTCCAAAGACACAAAAGACGAGAACAAAACTGAAGCCACAACACCAGAGAGAGTTCAAACAAATAGGATGCAGAACAACTGAGCAAGACGTCTACGAGGAGCAAAACAGACACAAAACAACCAGGGGAGACCAAAGTCAAAAAGAAAAAGAGAAAACACTCGAACAAAGCGAATACACAAACACAGTGGTTCAGTCTGTAAGGATTGGACCAAAGGGTCGCCGGTTCACGTCCTGATCGGACCAAGGAGTACGAAGGTTGGACTGGAGAGGAGCCAGTTCTCCTCCTAGACCCTGCCGAGGGGCCCTGGA
Organism: Dissostichus eleginoides; assembly: GCA_031216635.1. NCBI lineage: Eukaryota > Metazoa > Chordata > Actinopteri > Perciformes > Nototheniidae > Dissostichus > Dissostichus eleginoides. Next base: position 1,684,580 of record CM062271.1, on the reverse strand, counting down.
GCAAGGCACCGAACCCCCACTGGCACCGGCTAGACTCTCCACTCTGGATCCAAGTGCATGTGCATGTTTGCATATATATGTAACTGTGTGTGTATTTGTACCTGTACAACAACAAATGCGTGTGTGCACAATAGACATGAACGGACCAACACTGTGATGGTGTCACGTCTCCAGCCCTGAGCAGTGAGGATGAGTAGGGGTGAGGGTAAGGAGGGGTGAGGATGAGGAGGGGTGAGGGTGAGGGTGTTTTTTGGGAGAGGTTTCTCGGATCGTATCAATTAATACCAATAAAGACCTTTAAGTGACAAACACAGGAGCGTCAGAACCACAAAGTGCCGTCCTTTCTCCTGCGGGAAACCAGCTGGAGCCTCAGGTTCTGGATCCTGGTTCCCCCCAACCCCCCCCCCCCCCCGATGCTGCCCCCCCCTCCTGATACTGCCCCCTCCCCCCCCCACGGTGCTGCAGTATTAATGAGGCGACAGCTCGGATCCATCAACCAGCTGCGAAGACCAGATGTGAAGAGACGCCTCAAGACGAATAAAAAATCACTTCCCATCTGGACGCCACAAACTGGAAAAGACAAGAGGCCGTTTCCTCTCTCCTCTCTTTCACTTCCCTGCACACACACACACACACACACACACACACACACACACACACACACACACACATACACACACACACACACACTCCTTGAAGCAGCTCAGGGACAAACCTTGTGGAGGTGTGTGATCCTTCATCAGAAACTGATCAACTGAACACACGGAGGCTTTAGCTCTGGGCTAATGTGTGTGTGTGTGTGTGTGTGTGTGTGTGTGTGTGTGTGTGTGTGTGTGTGTGTGTGTGTGTGTGTGTGTGTGTCTGCCTTGTTGTCGTCTTATATAAACCCTGGAAGTCTCGCTGCAGGACTCGTTGGTATTAAACGGTCCCGGTGAATCGCTCCCTGCAGCGTGATGTTTAGTAAAATGAATTTATGGAAAAAACTAAACTGCGCTGTGAAAATCATTAAAGCTGTCCGGGCTGAAAACACAGCGACAGAGAGGAGGACGAGAACTGTTGAATACTTCAGGTTTTTAACAAGAGATGGAGGTTTATCTGTTAAAGAGACATTTGTCTACCAAGCATGCTCAGAACTCTGCGTACATGCAGGGAAATGTGCAATTAAATAAACATATATTCAAATAACTCACAATAAAAAAAGGTCAAAAGTATAAATGATTTTGCCGTGGATGATTGAAACTCAGCATTAAGTTGAATATTATTATTCTTAAGATTATTCCTGAGTGTTGTGGGTTACATTTCTTGTTAGCTAACTATAACCTCACTAAGTACGGAGGCCGAGAGGTAGAAACACGCTGCAGCTTCAGAGAGGATGCAGATATAAAAACCCAAATGTTCCACATGAAGAAACATCTTCAGCAACAACACATGCAGCGTTTAGAGAACATTCAGCAACTTGAGGAGACATGCAGCGTTTAGAGAACATTCAGCAACTTGAGGAGACATGCAGCATTTAGAGGACATTCAGCAACTTGAGGAGACATGCAGCATTTAGAGGACATTCAGCAACTTGAGGAGACATGCAGCATTTAGAGGACATTCAGCAACTTGAGGAGACATGGCAGCATTTAGAGGACATTCAGCAACTTGAGGAGACATGGCAGCATTTAGAGGACATTCAGCAACTTGAGGAGACATGGCAGCATTTAGAGAACATCCAGCAACTTGAGGAGACATGGCAGCATTTACTAAAAGCTGCAGAAACCAAACGCTGAAGAAATGTTGACTTTTTTCAACAACAAAAAATCTGAATTTGGACTTTTTCTTGAGGATTTAGATTTTTCAGAATGTATACTTTTTCTCAGAATTTCAACTTTTGTCAATAATAATGACTTCAGGAAAAATCTGAATTTTGACTTTTTCTGAATTTTGACTTTTTCTGATTTTTTTGGAATTTTTGACTTTTTTTTTATGTTGACTTTTTCGAAATTTTCTACTTTTTCGGATTTTCGAATTTTTCGGACTATTTTTGATTATTTCGGATTTTCGACTTTTTCGGATTTTCGAATTTTTCAATTTTTTTTCAATTTTTGACTTTTTTTTAATTTTGACTTTTTCGGAAGTGTCCAGCTCTCGTCTCTTTTGACCGATATGCATTACTCAGAGTCTGTTAAACGCAAACAGTGCAAAACATATCAAGATACAGACGTCTGAGAGCTCAAAGCGCATAACTAAATTAAAGTTACGTGAAATATAAAGATGTGTCCAAATGGATCTGAATCCCTCATTAATAATCCTGAGGCTCCTCCTCTCCTCCGCTGACCTTCGTCTCTCTTCTTTATTAAACGCCTCAATTAAAAGCCTCATTTCCTCTCGTCTGCTCTGTTTTATATTTCTTTATCTTTGGTCCACGGTGAAGGTCAGTTCACAGAAACACCCCCCCCCCCCCCTCAGTTTAAGGACCATTACCTGATCCATTAAAACCGTGGCTTTGTCCCAAATCCTCATAAAAACCTCCGCAGACGTTCAGAGGTCAGATCACAGTTTCATTTCAACATAAAAAGGAAACACATCGGATGATGATTTTCAGTTTTATCCTGCATGTTTCAAGTTACTATAAAATCAATAAGCAGAGTGAAAACATCAGTTATTCAAGGTAACAAGCTTTATGTTTCTTACGTCTTTTCATGAGTTTTTTTATGGTATACGCTACGTACCTGAAGTGTTCTTCTTCTTTTTCAACAATGACGCCTCGCTGCACATTATCCCTCTTATTACACGGCCACTTATACTAAATAAACCAACTACTTTACTGCAAATAATCATTGAAAATTATTTTATTGGCTTAAAAATCATCGAATTGCTTCCGCTAAGAAAGAATATTATTATTATTTCTTTTTTTGAATTATTATTTATTATTATTATTCTAAATTATTATTTGGATTATTATTTTTGAATTATTATATTTATTATTATTTTAAATGACTATTTCTGTTTCTGTTGTTATCATTATTAGTTAGTTAGACACAGGTTAGGTACAAATTCATAATAAACCATAAGAACTACACACTTGAAATCTAAAAACATGCCTTTTTAAAGCAGCATGAATGATCCTTCTTTAGGTCAGACACACCATCCCTGGAAACTACATTTCCCATGATGCCCCTGGTGCAGAGAAAAGATAGCGTATATATTTTTTTATATTAAAAATAACATTAAAATTACACACCTAAAATATAGAAATCATCACTTTTTAATTACTTTTTAAAGCAGCGTTATTTTCGTTCTTTAGGTCAGACACCATCCCTGGAAACTACATTTCCCATGATGCCCCTGGTGCAGAGAGAAGATGGCGTCTCTCCTCTCTGTCGCCGGGCGGTAATTGTTTTAATGTATTTGTTCATGGACACATGGCACTTTGCTTGTTGGCAGCATACGGAGCTCATTCGTCTCACTTTGCAGCGATCGGCCCAAACGCTTTTATTAACTCATTTGTAACTTTACACTTTTTTAATCAAACACACGCTGCGCCGCCGAGAAGCTGCGGGGCTTTTTAAAGAGAGCGGGGAAATAATAAAGAGGGGGGAGGTTAGGGTTCATTATGCTGCTTTTTAATTTATTATTTCATTAATTTTACACATCGAAAGAGACACGAACACGAGAGAGACGAGCGTGAGGACAATTAGAGAAGTAACACAAAAGACATCACTGACATGAAATACAATTACACATACACAATATAAAGATATATAAATACTGTATACACAAGAAAATATACCAATACTAAATATATTACAAAATATACAAATACTAAATATATAACAAAATATACAAGAAAATATACAAATATTATATATATATGTTATTTTATGAGTGTTTGAACAGGTGGTGGTAAAAGGGGCGGAGCTAATGCAGGTGAAGTGAGGACGTGTTTGTTTAATTGTCCCAGTACACGCACACACACACGCACACACACATACGCACACACACACACGCACACACACACACGCACACACACATATGCACACACACAAATATATAACAAAATATACAAGAAAATATAGAAATACAAAATATATCAAATATATACAGATATTTAAACACATAATAACACTGAAAGTCATCGTTATAATTATAATATTAATAGTAAATAAAATAATACAAATTTGGAAAATAATAATATAAATAAAAACATTAATAACATAAAATTATAAATAATATTTAAGATGATAATTATACAAATTTAATACGAAAATGTATGAATAATAAATTAAATAAAAACATTAAAAATATTAATAATAATGCATTTCTGGTGGTTTTCCTTCAATGCTTCATACATCTTCCAATGTTCAATAAAATGCTCCAAAAACGCTTTTTCCCGAATTTCCTTCTCTTTGGAAACACATTTGACCTCGGGGACATTATCAATATAATATAAAATACCAAGAAAAAGTGTTAGAAAGAATAAACACCAGGGTACGCCGTGTTGTTGAGCGTTTTAACTCATAGTTTATTCTCATTAGAACGGGCAAATAACTGTGTTTAATCAATTATTTAGTAATGAGAAATACAATACAGTGCAGGAAACATAACGGCGTGCACAGCCTCCAGGGGCGTGCACGTGGAAAACACTCCAGGGGCGTGCACGTGGAAAACACTCCAGGGGCGTGCACGTGGAAAACACTCCAGGGGCATGCACATGGAGTCAGGTGGTTTGAGCGCAGCGAGGCGAAAAGCTGCAGCTGTAATAAAACCTGAATTAATTTAACTGGTGTTTACAGGTTTAATGGCTTCCTGCAGGGACTCTTTAAAGTAGAGACGCTACATACTGATTTACACCTGAACATCAGCAGGAGAGGACTCTTTAAAGTAGAGACGCTACATACTGATATACACCTGAACATCAGCAGGAGAGGACTCTTTAAAGTAGAGACACTACATACTGATATACACCTGAACATCAGCAGGAGAGGACTCTTTAAAGTAGGACGCTACATACTGATATACACCTGAACATCAGCAGGAGAGGACTCTTTAAAGTAGAGACGCTACATACTGATATACACCTGAACATCAGCAGGAGAGGACTCTTTAAAGTAGAGACACTACATACTGATATACACCTGAACATCAGCAGGAGAGGACTCTTTAAAGTAGA
>CM062271.1:1659422-1676922 GCA_031216635.1 Dissostichus eleginoides | reverse complement strand
ATGGTCCCTGTCCTCATGATGGTTCCTGTCCTTCCTGTCCTCCTCTCTTGTTATAACGTCTTCATTAGAAAGAGGTTTCTATGTACTTTGTTTACAGCCGTATTTAAAACCGTGTTTATCTGTGATCTGATAGGTTGTCCTAATGAAGGCTCCATTGCTTCCGGAACATAGTGACATCACTAATTAACACTAGCGCACCTATTGGCTACCACACATTGAACGTGATAGGCTAATAATAATACATGGGATTTTTATAGCGCTTTTCCTGACGCTAAAAGACACTTTACATAAAATCAGAAAACAGAAACAATACAAACAAAACAAAAAAAGGGGCGGGACATCTCTAAGCTGTCGACCAATCACAGCCCTCAGAGTAGGACCCTGTGGTCAGTCTTTTATTAAATGTCTCTGTTTCTCTTTGTGAAGAGGAGCTGCTGTCTGTCATGGCCGCTCATAAACAGCTTCTTTTTATTAAACCTGATAACGCCTCCCTGCAGATCTCAGATTAAACGAGTTCCTGCAGATCTCAGATTAAACGACTTCCTGCAGATCTCAGATTAAACGCCTCCCTGCAGATCTCAGATTAAACGACTTCCTGCAGATCTCAGATTAAACGCCTCCCTGCAAATCTCAGATTAAACGACTTCCTGCAGATCTCAGATTAAACGCCTCCCTGCAGATCTCAGATTAAACGACTTCCTGCAGATCTCAGATTAAACGCCTCCCTGCAGATCTCAGATTAAACGACTTCCTGCAGATCTCAGATTAAACGAGTTCCTGCAGATCTCAGATTAAACGACTTCCTGCAGATCTCAGATTAAACGCCTCCCTGCAGATCTCAGATTAAACGACTTCCTGCAGATCTCAGATTAAACGAGTTCCTGCAGATCTCAGATTAAACGAGTTCCTGCAGATCTCAGATTAAACGAGTCCCTGCAGATCTCAGATTAAACGACTTCCTGCAGATCTCAGATTAAACGAGTTCCTGCAGATCTCAGATTAAACGACTTCCTGCAGATCTCAGATTAAACGAGTTCCTGCAGATCTCAGATTAAACGAGTTCCTGCAGATCTCAGATTAAACGAGTCCCTGCAGATCTCAGATTAAACGACTTCCTGCAGATCTCAGATTAAACGAGTTCCTGCAGATCTCAGATTAAACGACTTCCTGCAGATCTCAGATTAAACGCCTCCCTGCAGATCTCAGATTAAACGAGTCCCTGCAGATCTCAGATTAAACGAGTCCCTGCAGATCTCAGATCAAACGAGTTCCTGCAGATCTCAGATTAAACGAGTCCCTGCAGATCTCAGATTAAACGAGTTCCTGCAGATCTCAGATTAAACGACTTCCTGCAGATCTCAGATTAAACGACTTCCTGCAGATATCAGATTAAACGAGTTCCTGCAGATCTCAGATTAAACGAGTCCCTGCAGATCTCAGATTAAACGAGTCCCTGCAGATCTCAGATTAAACGAGTCCCTGCAGATCTCAGATTAAACGCCTCCCTGCAGATCTCAGATTAAACGAGTCCCTGCAGATCTCAGATTAAACGAGTTCCTGCAGATCTCAGATTAAACGAGTCCCTGTAGATCTCAGATTAGACGAGTTCCTGCAGATCTCAGATTAAACGAGTTCCTGCAGATCTCAGATTAAACGCCTCCCTGCAGATCTCAGATTAAACGAGTTCCTGCAGATCTCAGATTAAACGAGTCCCTGCAGATCTCAGATTAAACGAGTTCCTGCAGATCTCAGATTAAACGAGTCCCTGCAGATCTCAGATTAAACGAGTCCCTGCAGATCTCAGATTAAACGAGTCCCTGCAGATCTCAGATTAAACGACTTCCTGCAGATCTCAGATTAAACGACTTCCTGCAGATCTCAGATTAAACGACTTCCTGCAGATCTCAGATTAAACGCCTCCCTGCAGATCTCAGATTAAACGACTTCCTGCAGATCTCAGATTAAACGAGTCCCTGCAGATCTCAGATTAAACGACTTCCTGCAGATCTCAGATTAAACGAGTTCCTGCAGATCTCAGATTAAACGAGTCCCTGCAGATCTCAGATTAAACGACTTCTTGCAGATCTCAGATTAAACGACTTCTTGCAGATCTCAGATTAAACGAGTCCCTGCAGATCTCAGATTAAACGAGTTCCTGCAGATCTCAGATTAAACGAGTTCCTGCAGATCTCAGATTAAACGACTTCCTGCAGAAACACAATATTAATTTATGGACGCGCGGGGAGGCAAACAAATTATTGGGAGGCAGATCCCCGCGGAGAGGAGGCCGTAAAAATAAAACATTCTCCGTGATGGACGTCTGCATTCAAGCACGAGAAGAGGAGGAAGGACAAATATTTCTACACATTTGTACTTTTCTTGAGTATTTGAGAGGTAAATATTGTACTTTTTATGCACTACATGTATTCAAACACCCACAGTTTTGTATGAAAACACATGAAATTGTATGATATATACTGTAGAAATACACAAAGTGCATACATATCTACATTCGGTCAACATTTAACCAAATAAAATCCTCTTAAATGTATAAAAACAGGATAATATTATAACTGTAATCATAAAATAATAATGTGCAAAGAGACCTTTCTGCATAACGAGTCCTTCTACTTCTGACGGTGTACATTCACTGATCTTACTTTATGTAGTTCTGAGATGGGTCATTGTGCAGAATGAGTACTTCACGTACTTTATTTGATGCTAAAACTTGTACTTTTACTCGAGTAACATTTTAAATCACGTCTTTAACTTGTAGTAGATTAAAGATTATAGTATTTACACTTTAAGGAAATTATCTGAGTTCAAGGGTCGACGCTGTTTGTGTCCGTCATGAAACGCTTTGTAGAAACAGGTCAAACATTCACTGTAAAACTAGAGATATTAGATATCGTCACACAGAAGTTCACGACTTCATGTTTTTGAGATTGAGGGAAAAATAATTGACAAAAACAAAATTAAAAAAATAAGTACATTTTTTGTTTCGGGTTCTAATTTTGTATTTTATTTATTTTTCTGAATTAAATTTGTGCGGATTTTTTTTTCAGAAACAAATTCTGAAATTATAATTTCAGAATTTCTTTTTCTTAAATCTGAAATTCAGAAAAAAGTAAAACTTTGAAAATCACAGAATGGGAAAAGTGAAAAATAATCAGAACATTTCCTCCTCCTTGCTGCCCCCCCCCCCCCCCCCCCCTTCATCAGGTAGTAACATGAACTCCTCTCAGACGAGGAGGTGCAACCATTACAGGAAACAATGAGGAGCGTCGCCCTGACAACCAGAGCCCCATCTGTTCTGCACTAATGACCTCTCTCACACACACACACACACACACACACACACATACACACACACTCACTCACACACACTCACACACACTCACACACACACACTCACACACAAACACACACACACTCACACACACTCACACACACACACTCACACACAAACACACACACTCACACACACACACTCACACACATACACACACACTCACACACACACACTCACACACACTCACACACACACACTCACACACAAACACACTCACACACACACACACACACACACACACACAAACACACACACACACTCACACACACACACACACACAGACCACACACACACACACACACACAAACAAACACACTCACACACACACACACACAAACAAACACACTCACACACACACACAAACAAACATACTCACACACACACACACAAACAAACACACACACACACACGCACACAAACAAACACACACTCACACACACACACACACGCACAAACAAACACACACACACTCACACACACACTCACACACACACACCTGAATCCTTCACTCAGAGCCCTGGTGCCCAACCTGCGGCTCGAGGCCCTCCGAGAGGTCAGAGGATTATTAAGCAACGCTGTGTTCAGGGTCTGTGGGAAACATACATTATTATGTATAACACACATTAAGAACCATCCTGTCGGCATGAAGGAGGCGGAATAAAAACATCACGTGTGAAATATCATCAATAACTGTGGAGGGTATTAGCATCGGGTTAATGTGAAGAGCCTGGAGTCAAACGTCTGAATCTGAGATACTTTGTTTAAACTAAATATACAAACAAATATTCCATTTCTTCCAAATGTCTCAGTTCTCTTGTTATATTTCTTATCTCTCTTCTGTAAATGTTAACCTTCCTCCATGACCTCCCTGCAGACGAGACGTTCAGGTGACTTCTTTAAAACGGGAACTTCTCACGTCGGGGTGGGAGGAGAGGATGAAGGTCGGGGGAACCAATGGGAATCGAGCTGAAAAACAAAATTTCATCCGAGACCTCGGGGGGGATTTAACCCTCTGATTATTTCCACGCTCGTTAAGAAGAAATGAAAAACTGCAGCGTGAAATCTAAACTCACGGGGGGGTGCATTCAAGTGCTTCATGAAGAACATAGTGTGGTGCATTCAAGTGCTTCGTGAAGAACAACGTGTGGTGCATTCAAGTGCTTCATGAAGAACAGAGTGAGGTCCATTCAAGTGCTTCATGAAGAACATAGTGTGGTGCATTCAAGTGCTTCATGAAGAACATAGTGTGGTGCATTCAAGTACTTCATGAAGAACATAGTGTGGTGCATTCAAGTGCTTCATGAAGAACATAGTGTGGTGCATTCAAGTGCCTCGTGAAGAACAACGTGTGGTGCATTCAAGTGCTTCATGAAGAACAGAGTGAGGTCCATTCAAGTGCTTCATGAAGAACAGAGTGAGGTGCATTCAATTGCTTCATGAAGAACAAAGTGTGGTGCATTCAAGTGCTTCATGAAGAACATAGTGTGGTGCATTCAAGTGCTTCATGAAGAACATAGTGTGGTGCATTCAAGTGCTTCATGAAGAACAGAGTGTGGTGCATTCAAGTGCTTCGTGAAGAACAAAGTGTGGTGCATTCAAGTGCTTTATGAAGAACATACTGAGGTGCATTCAAGTGCTTCATGAAGAACAAAGTGTGGTGCATTCAAGTGCTTCATGAAGAACAAAGTGAGGTGCATTCAAGTGCTTCATGAAGAACAAAGTGTGGTGCATGCAAGTGCTTCATGAAGAACAAAGTGAGGTGCATTCAAGTGCTTCATGAAGAACAAAGTGTGGTGCATTCAAGTGCTTCATGAAGAACAGAGTGTGGTGCATTCAAGTGCTTCATGAAGAACATAGTGTGGTGCATTCAAGTGCTTCATGAAGAACAGAGTGAGGTGCATTCAAGTGCTTCATGAAGAACAGAGTGTGGTGCATTCAAGTGCTTCATGAAGAACAAAGTGTGGTGCATTCAAGTGCTTGAGTGAGACCAGAGCATGGTGTGTTGAAGTATTTTAAAAAACACATTAACGTGGTGCGTTCAATAGCAACCGCAGACCAAAAGTTAACTTCGAAAACATACAAAAGAACAACAAAGACCCCCAAATAACTACAAAGACACCGAAGGAACTACAAAGACACCGAAAGAACTACAAAGACACCGAAAGAACTACAAATAACTACAATGACACTGAAATAACTACAAAGACACATAAAGAACTACAAAGACACCAAAATAACTACAAAGACACATAGAGAACTACAAAGACACCTAAAAGAACTACAAAGACACCAAAAGAACTACAAAGACACCAAAAGAACTACAAAGACACTGAAATAACTACAAAGACATTGAAATAACTACAAAGACACTGAAATAACTACAAAGACACTGAAAGAACTACAAAGACATTGAAATAACTACAAAGACACTGAAATAACTACAAAGACACCTAAAAGAATTACAAAGACATTGAAAGAACTACAAAGACACCAAAAGAACTACAAAGACACTGAAAAAACTACAAAGACACCTAAAAGAATTACAAAGACACCTAAAAGAACTACAAAGACATTGAAAGAACTACAAAGACACCAAAATAACTACAAAGACACCTAAAAGAACTACAAAGACACCAAAATAACTACAAAGACACCTAAAAGAACTACAAAGACACCTAAAAGAATTACAAAGACACCTAAAAGAACTACAAAGACACCTAAAAGAACTACAAAGACAATGAAATAACTACAAAGACACCTAAAAGAATTACAAAGACACCTAAAAGAACTACAAAGACACCAAAAGAACTACAAAGACACCTAAAAGAACTACAAAGACATTGAAATAACTACAAAGACACCTAAAAGAACTACAAAGACACCAAAAGAACTACAAAGACACTGAAATAACTACAAAGACACCAAAATAACTACAAAGACACCTAAAAGAACTACAATGACACCAAAATAACTACAAAGACACTGAAATAACTACAAAGACACATAAAGAACTACAAATAACTACAAAGACACCTAAAATAACTACAAAGACACTAAAAGAACTACAAAGACACCAAAATAACTACAAAGACACATAAAGAACTACAAAGACATTGAAATAACTACAAAGACACATAAAGACTACAAAACACATAAAGAACTACAAGACACTGAAATAACTACAAAGACACATAAAGAACTACAAAGACACCAAAAGAACTACAAAGACACCAAAAGAACTACAAAGACACATAAAAGAACTACAAAGACACTGAAATAACTACAAAGACACATAAAAGAACTACAAAGACACCTAAAAGAACTACAAAGACACCAAAAGAACTACAAAGACACTGAAAGAACTACAAAGACATTGAAATAACTACAAAGACATTGAAATAACTACAAAGACACATAAAAGAACTACAAAGACACTGAAATAACTACAAAGACACATAAAAGAACTACAAAGACACTGAAATAACTACAAAGACATTGAAATAACTACAAGACACATAAAAGAACTACAAAGACACTGAAATAACTACAAAGACATTGAAATAACTACAAAGACACCAAAAGAACTACAAAGACATTGAAATAACTACAAGACACATAAAAACTACAAGACATTGAAATTACTACAAAGACACCTAAAAGAAACTACAAAGACACCAAAAGAACTACAAAGACACCAAAAGAACTACAAAGACACCTAAAGAACTACAAAACATTGAAAGAACTACAAAGACACCAAAAGAACTACAAAGACATTGAATAACTACAAAGACACTAAAGAACTACAAGACATTGAAATAACTACACAGACACCTAAAAGAACTACAAGACACCAAAAGAACTACAAAGACACTGAAATAACTAAAAGACCCTAAAAAACTACAAAGACACTGAAATAACTACAAAGACACATAAAAGAACTACAAAGACACTGAAATAACTACAAAGACATTGAAATAACTACAAAGACACCAAAAGAACTACAAAGACATTGAAATAACTACAAAGACACATAAAAGAACTACAAAGACATTGAAATGACTACAAAGACACCTAAAAGAACTACAAAGACACCAAAAGAACTACAAAGACACCAAAAGAACTACAAAGACACCTAAAAGAACTACAAAGACATTGAAAGAAGTACAAAGACACCAAAAGAACTACACAGACACTGAAATAACTACAAAGACACCTAAAAGAACTACAAAGACATTGAAATAACTACAAAGACACCTAAAAGAACTACAAAGACACCAAAAGAACTACAAAGACACTGAAATAACTACAAAGACACATAAAAGAACTACAAAGACATTGAAATAACTACAAAGACACCAAAAGAACTACAAAGACACATAAAGAACTACAAAGACACCTAAAAGAACTACAATGACACCAAAATAACTACAAAGACACATAAAGAACTACAAAGACACTGAAATAACTACAAAGACACATAAAGAACTACAAAGACACATAAAGAACTACAAATAACTACAATGACACTGAAATAACTACAAAGACACATAAAGAACTACAAAGACACATAAAGAACTACAAAGACACTGAAATAACTACAAAGACACATAAAGAACTACAAATAACTACAAAGACACCTAAAATAACTACAAAGACACTAAAAGAACTACAAAGACACCAAAATAACTACAAAGACACATAAAAGAACTACAAAGACACTGAAATAACTACAAAGACACATAAAGAACTACAAAGACACCAAAAGAACTACAAAGACACATAAAAGAACTACAAAGACACTGAAATAACTACAAAGACACATAAAAGAACTACAAAGACACCAAAAGAACTACAAAGACACTGAAAGAACTACAAAGACATTGAAATAACTACAAAGACATTGAAATAACTACAAAGACACATAAAAGAACTACAAAGACATTGAAATAACTACAAAGACACATAACGGAACTACAAAGACACTGAAATAACTACAAAGACACATAAAAGAACTACAAAGACACTGAAATAACTACAAAGACATTGAAATAACTACAAAGACACCAAAAGAACTACAAAGACACCTAAAAGAACTACAAAGACATTGAAATAACTACAAAGACACCTAAAAGAACTACAAAGACACCAAAAGAACTACAAAGACACTGAAATAACTACAAAGACACCAAAATAACTACAAAGACACCTAAAAGAACTACAATGACACCAAAATAACTACAAAGACACCTAAAAGAACTACAAAGACATTGAAATAACTACAAAGACACATAAAGAACTACAAATAACTACAAAGACACCTAAAATAACTACAAAGACACTAAAAGAACTACAAAGACACCAAAATAACTACAAAGACACATAAAGAACTACAAAGACATTGAAATAACTACAAAGACACATAAAAGAACTACAAAGACACATAAAAGAACTACAAAGACACTGAAATAACTACAAAGACACATAAAGAACTACAAAGACACCAAAAGAACTACAAAGACACCAAAAGAACTACAAAGACACATAAAAGAACTACAAAGACACTGAAATAACTACAAAGACACATAAAAGAACTACAAAGACACCTAAAAGAACTACAAAGACACCAAAAGAACTACAAAGACACTGAAAGAACTACAAAGACATTGAAATAACTACAAAGACATTGAAATAACTACAAAGACACATAAAAGAACTACAAAGACACTGAAATAACTACAAAGACACATAAAAGAACTACAAAGACACTGAAATAACTACAAAGACATTGAAATAACTACAAAGACACATAAAAGAACTACAAAGACACTGAAATAACTACAAAGACATTGAAATAACTACAAAGACACCAAAAGAACTACAAAGACATTGAAATAACTACAAAGACACATAAAAGAACTACAAAGACATTGAAATTACTACAAAGACACCTAAAAGAACTACAAAGACACCAAAAGAACTACAAAGACACCAAAAGAACTACAAAGACACCTAAAAGAACTACAAAGACATTGAAAGAACTACAAAGACACCAAAAGAACTACAAAGACATTGAAATAACTACAAAGACACCTAAAAGAACTACAAAGACATTGAAATAACTACAAAGACACCTAAAAGAACTACAAAGACACCAAAAGAACTACAAAGACACTGAAATAACTACAAAGACACCTAAAAGAACTACAAAGACATTGAAATAACTACAAAGACACCAAAAGAACTACAAAGACACATAAAGAACTACAAAGACACCTAAAAGAACTACAATGACACCAAAATAACTACAAAGACACATAAAGAACTACAAAGACACATAAAGAACTACAAAGACACTGAAATAACTACAAAGACACATAAAAGAACTACAAAGACACTGAAATAACTACAAAGACATTGAAATAACTACAAGACACCAGAACTACAAAGACATTGAAATAACTACAAAGACCATAAAAGAACTACAAAGACATTGAAATGACTACAAAGACACCTAAAAGAACTACAAAGACACCAAAAGAACTACAAAGACACCAAAAGAACTACAAAGACACCTAAAAGAACTACAAAGACATTGAAAGAACTACAAAGACACCAAAAGAACTACACAGACACTGAAATAACTACAAAGACACCTAAAAGAACTACAAAGACATTGAAATAACTACAAAGACACCTAAAAGAACTACAAAGACACCAAAAGAACTACAAAGACACTGAAATAACTACAAAGACACATAAAAGAACTACAAAGACATTGAAATAACTACAAAGACACCAAAAGAACTACAAAGACACATAAAGAACTACAAAGACACCTAAAAGAACTACAATGACACCAAAATAACTACAAAGACACATAAAGAACTACAAAGACACTGAAATAACTACAAAGACACATAAAGAACTACAAAGACACATAAAGAACTACAAATAACTACAATGACACTGAAATAACTACAAAGACACATAAAGAACTACAAAGACACATAAAGAACTACAAAGACACTGAAATAACTACAAAGACACATAAAGAACTACAAATAACTACAAAGACACCTAAAATAACTACAAAGACACTAAAAGAACTACAAAGACACCAAAATAACTACAAAGACACATAAAAGAACTACAAAGACACTGAAATAACTACAAAGACACATAAAGAACTACAAAGACACCAAAAGAACTACAAAGACACATAAAAGAACTACAAAGACACTGAAATAACTACAAAGACACATAAAAGAACTACAAAGACACCAAAAGAACTACAAAGACACTGAAAGAACTACAAAGACATTGAATAACTACAAAGACATGAAATAACTACAAAGACACATAAAAGAACTACAAAGACATGAAATAACTACAAAGACACATAACGGAACTACAAAGACACTGAAATAACTACAAAGACACATAAAAGAACTACAAAGACACTGAAATAACTACAAAGACATTGAAATAACTACAAAGACACCAAAAGAACTACAAAGACATTGAAATAACTACAAAGACACATAAAAGAACTACAAAGACATTGAAATGACTACAAAGACATTGAAATAACTACAAAGACACCAAAAGAACTACAAAGACACATAAAGAACTACAAAGACACCAAAATAACTACAAAGACATTGAAATAACTACAAAGACACTGAAATAACTATAAAGACACCAAAAGAATATATTGACAGTTAATGTGAACATAAAAGCTCACATGACCTCCTTTAGAATTGACCCTCAGTCTCCTCCTGACTCCTGATTGGGCGAGAGCTGCTCACTTCTGATTGGCTGAAATCGAAAAAAGCTGATTAGCAGTCTCACAGCGAAGAGTTGCATCGTGGGAACAAACAACAAACACGGGGAGGGGGGGGACATCGTCTCCTTGACCCCCCCCTCCCCAAGATTCCCCCTCTCCCCAAATAATCCCCCCCCCCCAGACTCCCTGATTAATGGACTGGCCGACTGTCAGCTGGTGAGCTTTCAGACGCTGCAGAGGAGCATCGTGCCAACAAACCCCCCATCGCAGACTACTGGGAAATTAACATTGGGATGGATGGGGGAGGGGGGGAGAAGGGGGGGTTTGGCATGATGTTCCCCCCCCCCATCCTCCTCTACCCCCCCCCCCCCCTGGATTGTTGTGATGATGATTTCCCGCCCGGAGTTTCTCGGCTCGCCGTCAAAAAAAAACCCTCCTCAATTCTCCAAATCTCATTAAAGTGAACGAGCTGCAGATCAACGCAGAGACATCCAGGAACATCCAGGAAGACGTGTACTTTTACTGCAGACGTGTACTTTTACTACTGCAGACGTGTACTTTTACTGCAGACGTGTACTTTTACTACTGCAGACGTGTACTTTTACTGCAGACGTGTACTTTTACTGCTGCAGATGTGTACTTTTACTGCAGACGTGTACTTTTACTACTGCAGACGTGTACTTTTACTGCAGACGTGTACTTTTACTGCTGCAGATGTGTACTTTTACTGCAGACGTGTACTTTTACTGCAGACGTGTATTTTTACTGCAGACGTTTACTTTTACTGCAGCGTGTACTTTTACGTGTACCTTTATTGCAGATGTTTACTTTTATGTGTACCTTTACTGCAGACGTGTACAGTACTTTTACTACAGACATGTACTTTTATGTGTACTTTTACTGCAGACGTGTACTTTTACTGCAGACGTGTACCTTTACTGCAGACGTGTACTTTTTCTACAGTCGTGTACCTTTGCGTGTACTTTTACTACAGAGACTACCAGTCAGAATGATTGGAAAACGTTTCTAGATTCACTCATAATAAAAATTATAAAATAATATTAGTTTTTTCAGTTTTGATGATACTTTATTTTTATCTACTTTGTATAATATTTGTAATATTGCTCAGAAATTGTTGAAACTTCGGGCCTTTTGCAAGAAACATAACTGAGAAGTCAAACATTACTCTCTAAAACGTGCTTGTGTAATTCTTCAGATATTACTTTAGGGTATGGAGTCTATGTCCGAACAAATGGAAAGGCACATATTAGAAGCACAGATTCTCCATCAGAGAAAGATCCAACAGGAGCAAAGCGTGCTGCGTTCAAATGCTCCGATAAAAACAAGGCTATAATGAGAGCAAAGCGTGCTGCGTTCAAATGCTCCGATAAAAACAAGGCTATAATGAGATCAAAGCGTGCTGCGTTCAAATGCTCCGATAAAAACAAGGCTATAATGAGAGCAAAGCGTGCTGCGTTCAAATGCTCCGATAAAAACAAGGCTATAATGAGAGCAAAGCGTGCTGCGTTCAAGTGCTCCGATAAAAACAAGGCTATAATGAGAGCAAAGCGTGCTGCGTTCAAATGCTCCGATAAAAACAAGGCTATAATGAGAGCAAAGCGTGCTGCGTTCAAATGCTCCGATAAAAACAACGCTATAATGAGATCAAAGCATGGTGCGTTCAAATGCTCCGATAAAAACAACGCTATAATGAGATCAAAGCGTGCTGCGTTCAAATGCTCCGATAAAAACAAGGCTATAATGAGAGCAAAGCGTGCTGCGTTCAAATGCTCCGATAAAAACAACGCTATAATGAGATCAAAGCATGGTGCGTTCAAATGCTCCGATAAAAACAACGCTATAATGAGATCAAAGCGTGCTGCGTTCAAATGCTCCGATAAAAACAACGCTATAATGAGATCAAAGTGTGGTGCGTTCAAATGCTCCGATAAAAACAACGCTATAATGAGATCAAAGCGTGCTGCGTTCAAATGCTCCGATAAAAACAAGGCTATAATGAGAGCAAAGCGTGCTGCGTTCAAATGCTCCGATAAAAACAACGCTATAATGAGATCAAAGTGTGGTGCGTTCAAATGCTCCGATAAAAACAACGCTATAATGAGATCAAAGTGTGGTGCATTCAAATGCAGATAGGAAGCCTGTCACTATTAGCGCTGTTTAACATGAGATGTTATTTTGAATAATGTCTCGGTTTGGACGATCGTCTTCTTCTTCTTCTGCTGATAAATAATCATCTGGCGGTGCGTTCAGGCGTCTCTGCATAAACATGAATACATCTCCCAAATTGGGATCAATAAAGTACTTTTTATCTCATCTTATCCGACAGGAGCAAAGCGTGCTGCGTTCAAGTGCTCTGATAGAACAATGCTTTAATGAGATCAGTGTTTGGTGCATTCAAATGCTCTGATAGAAACAAACCAATAAGAACCGAGTGTGGTGCATTCAAATGCAGATAGGAAGCCTGTCACTATTAGCGCTGTTTAACATGTGAAGTGACGAGATGTTATTTTGAATAATGTCTCGGTTTGGATGATCGTCTTCTTCTTCTGCTGATAAATAATCATCTGGCGGTGCGTTCAGGCGTCTCTGCATAAACATGAATACATCTCCCCGCTCCGTGTCGAACATAAATCCTGGGGGTTTCCGTGTTTAACGTATTCATGGTCTTCCTCTCAGCGTCCGGAGGTCCGGGGCAGGACTCCCCGGGCCTGAGCGTGAATACATTCCCCGGGTCGTGAGGAGGTCCCTGAACCTCTCACCGCGGCGATGTTTCACACCGACAGCTTGTTATTTACCGCCCCGCTCTTCTTCTGCATATTTAAATATATCTGACGGTCACATGACACCAAGCTGCAGAGAAACAGGGTTCTCTGGGATCACTCTGCACTTCTTGGTCCAAATGCGTATTTTTCACATTTCATTTAGCAATAACTTTGGTTGTGTTTTTCGATGCATTTTGGAATTCCAATGTCATTTTTTCTAACGTTCTATAATTCATTGGGTCAAAAATGGTCTTCCCTAATTGACCATTCGGGACAAAAATGTCCGATGCCAAAAACTTTGATAAAAACATTATCTTCAAATATTTTTTCCACCACTTTTTTAGGTTCACTCTTTAAAGCAACCTGATCAACATGATTGAATGATTCTCAGGATTTTAACCCTTTGAATGCCATTTTGAAAACATGAAAAACAACAGTGATTTCATGTTTAATTCTATCTGACGGTCACATGACCCCAAGCTGCAGAGGCTGTGGAGAAACAGGATTTAAAAAGAGAAATGACATTCTGCTGATGGTCAGGTGTTTATTGAGGGTCTCTCCTCCAATAGGAGCGCGAGGGTGATTTAGTGATGTGTCTGTGTTCCTGAACGTTGGGATTTTAGCCTCTGCAGACCATTTACATGCACTAACACCTACAGAACTCACTGCAGAGAAGGATAGGGCCTCTGTCAGTAGCTCTATCGTGTAATACATAAATTACATTTTTCAGAGCAAATGCTTCCTATTTTTAATGACAAAACAAGCAAGTTTTCCTCATCCATTAAATCATTTTTACTAACATACCTCAATTTAAAACTAGTAGAAATACCACCGTCTAAAATATTCTTTACAGGTATAAACATTGAACTCGTAAATTGAACAGAATTCAATTTAAAGTGAACGTGAGAGGAAATGAAAACCGGCACAAACAAAACAGAAAGCTAAAATCTCACGAGATGAACGTAAGAACTCTGCTTTAGTGTTGGTGAATCAAAGGGTCCTGTTTCATGCAGACATGTTATATATTATAGGATAAAACATGCACATTATTTATTTTTGCTATTTTAAAAGGAAGCCGGATCCTAAAACAAAACCACAAATGAATAGTCCTTCTTTACGTTTTCAGGCCGTGGGGTTTATCGTATTTCATTTGCAACACAAGCTGAGGTTTAACCCTAAACGCAAACACACGTCTGTCCTCTTATACCGGACTACACTACGAGAACTAACCCTGAACACATGCAGAGGAGCAGCAGGAAGAGACAGGAAGTGACAAATACAGAGATAAGGATAACAATAATATTAATCAAATGTTCAAATGTTCAAGTCTCCTCAGCAGCAGCTCACTCTGACTCTGAGCCAGCTGTGTGTGTGTGTGTGTGTGTGTGTGTGTGTGTGTGTGTGTGGTGTGTGTGCGTGTGTGTGTGTGTGTGTGGTGTGTGTGTGTGTGTGTGTGTGTGTGTGTGTGTGGTGTGTGTGTGTGTGTGTGTGTGTGTGTGTGTGTGTGTGTGCGTGTGACCTGGGGACCCTGCAGGGTGGTGTCTGACCTTGGGCTGTACAACTGGTTAACACTCTGCGTGTGAACAAGACCCTCGTGTGTGTGTGTGTGTGTGTGTGTGTGTTGCCTCTAGATGCACTTACCCCACCTCTCTCTCTCTCTCTCTCTCTCTCTCTCTCTCTCTCTCTCCCCCTCCCCCCTCACATTTCAGCTCTTTTGTTTTGCTCTTGTTTGGCTCGGTGGCTTCTCCCTCTGAGGATCGCAGGAGAAGATGAAGAAGAAGAAGAGGGGTGAGGAAGATGGGGGGAGGGAGTAAAACTTCTTCTTCTTCTACACCCTCCTCTTCCTCCCCCTCCTCCCTCTCCTCTCCCCTTCAGATCCAGAGTCCCTGTTTCAAACTCCCCGCTGCACTCAGCATCTGCTGCAGGATGAATAAATGAACTGACTGACAGAGGCCCGTCTTAATTGTGGCTGAAAGCTGGCTTTTCTCCCGCTAATTAGCAGATTGCGGCGTTAAATGATTCAAAAAGTCGGGCCTTATACGATCATCACTTATTCAGGCGGCGAGCGGCGAAACATGGCTAAATTAATTTACTCCAATTAGCCGCCGCTGTCAGCGCGCATCACTGCAGGAGAACTCTTTAAAAAGTAATGCTTTATTTTGTCCTCTGGTTTTTCTTACATCTGATGCTCGCTGGAGGGAAACGGGGCGAACATAACGAGAGCGAGGGAAGTCACACACACACACACACACACACACACACACACACACACACAGGTGGAGGATGTCTTCCTCTTCAGATGTTGGACGATCGGTTTTCACTAGTTGTTAGAAATGTAAGAACTTCCATCTCTTCCTCCATCACGCTGACCACCGTTTCAAATACTTTCATTGGGTTTGTAACCTTTTGTCAACGTTTGAATATCAATCTGAGTTTATTTATAAAGCCAGTCACAAACTGTACTTCTGTCTCAGGCGGCCTATCAGTTTATGGAAATCACCCTCTGTCCTTACACCCTCACATCCAGGAAAACTCTATACCAGGGGTGCCTACACTTTTTCAGCTTGGGAGCTACTTTTAAAAGGACCAAGCCCAAATGATCTTCCTACAGGGCCGCCCCTGCCCAATCTGTGTCGTGAGCGGGGGGGGGTGCTAGTGGACTAAACGGCGGATAAACTGTGGCTAATAGTGCGCCGCATTTGCGCTTCAGATGAGGAGGTGAGGCCCCCTCATAACTGCATGAACCCGTATGGCACAATACAACTCAGACTGGCTTACCTGCACGTCAATCAAGTGGGAAATGCCAAAGTAAGGAGGATGATAGGCTAACTTTAAAAAAAATATATATATTTTTTTCTTCTTCTTTTTTTTTTATGCCATGCGATCGACCGGTCGATCGCGATCGACGCATTGGGCACCCCTGGTCCAGACAATTGTTGACAAAAGCTGTCCATACATTAATTGTATCTATTATATTAATGAAGCTTTATTTATATAGCACTGTTCATACAGCACATTTACAAAATGGCACACATCACAAGTTAGAAATAAACCTCAAGAAATCCCCCTCCAATCAGATCTTTACAGAAACAACAGGTTAAAACAAGGAGGTAAAAGGTTTGACAAATAAAATACAATAAAATAATATATGATTCTTCTCAGAAAAATAAACCACAAGACTCCGTGAATCGCTCTGCAATTTAAAACGCTTTAAATGAAGTAAACATTTGGTACAACAAAAATAAAGATACAAATAATTGTCACACACATTTTCTTTTATGCTCATTTGACACCTCAGTTTTCACACATATAAATGTAGATGCGTCCATCACTTCCTCCGGCGCGCCGACTATGGTTTCACACGGTTTCTTGACTTTGACTTCAACGCTTCGAGCTAAATTCACAAACCGCATCGACGTAGCTCTGAGCGACTGCATCATGGATGTATAGGGACTTAATAACAGTTCATATAAAAGCTTGAAAACAGTTACTGTGGAAAGTAAAGGTTGATATATCATAATTTGAAAAGCAGGACATCGTGACCACCCTCTGATGGATTCATGAGATTAGACTTCGTGC
>CM062271.1:1649422-1654422 GCA_031216635.1 Dissostichus eleginoides | reverse complement strand
TCAGCCTGGGCACACACACACACACACACACACACCCCAGCCTGGCTGGGAGTTGTGTGTGTGCCCAGTAGGGATGGTGTATCGTTAGGATTTATTGATAGCAGCACCGTTTGTCCAGCGGCTTAACGGTATACCAATACCGTCCAATCAGGTACCGGTACTGACTTAGTACCGGTTCTCGATACCCATCCCTAGTGCCCAGGCTGAGTTCCGCGGTGTCTCGCTGTCTCCGACCCCACACCAGTGAGCCAGCTCACAGTGTCCCGCTCCTCGCAGCAGCGAGCCTCGCAACGTTCAGCCGAGTGTGTGTGTGTGAGGAAGTCCACAGATTCGTCCAAATGGACCAATCTGCGGAGCCGTTACGTTACGTTACGTCACTATACTCGAAATAACGTAACGTAACGGCTCCACAGATTCCTCCAAATGGACCAATCTGCGGAGCCGTTACGTTACGTCACTATACCCGAAATACGTCACGATACCCAAGAAGTAAACTATGGAAAAAGAGAAATCCCCAACGAGGCGTTCTGGGGCAGCATAGACAGGTCTTCTCTGTGTTAGAGTTTTACTCCTACAGGGTGCACTTTGAGGGTTTGTGACTCTGCAGACCGGTTACATGCAGAAGCTACAGAACACAAGGGGACGGGTCAGAACCAGAAAAGCATGACATGGGACCAGAAAACCAATGAATCCAAAATCAGGCAATCGTCTGTCAGAAATAATGCGCTAATCAAAACATAAGTATTTTAACCTTCATAGAAAGTGTATTTCATAAGCCTTACTGTAAATTAAAAATGTATGTTTTAGATATCATAGCTATTCATGGCTCCAATCATGTGCGTTTATCACACTTTAATACTAATGTTCACATGCAACAGTATTACATTACAAAGTGTATTTCTGTTTAATTGTGCCAATCTTTAATAAATATAGCTGTGGTGTATCGTACCATTTCCAGCTCCACCAATAACACGTAAACATCACAACCTCAAAATCACATTATAACTGTAACTCATTAACCTTATGTGCTAACTATGCTAATCTGGTTAGTGAGGAGATACTGAAGGTTAGGATACAGTTTGGTTTAAGGGAGTAAAACACACTAGTTCAGATACCCTTTGTAATTATACTGAAGACTATAAGGGACAGGTTTTAAGGTTTTGCATTTCTAGATTCTAGATGCAAGGTGTTTAGCAGTGTCATTGTGGAATGACAGTGTCTCTGAGTCTGGGGGTTTCTGTCCTGATGACAAACAGACTGAACAGTTTAGAGCAGACCTACGGCCCTCAGCTAATTCCAAAAGTCTACTGGAATATGTCCCACAGATGAAACTTGTGCTTGTCTTATATTGTACTTCTTAAATATAAATGTAAGCATATATCACACAGTAGTATTCATGTGTTAATGAGACCACTTTTCAAATACATTCAGTCGGAAACATGTTCTAACAAATCTTAGTTGATAAGAAAAAAGCCCAATGACTTCTTTCCATAACAAGCTTGAAATAAACTCTTCATATTTCTCCTTATTATCATCACTCTGAGGATCTGTTGTAAGGGATGAGCTGCCAACAGTATCAGCAATCATTGACCTACATTTGATTGATTTAGCTAACTTCACTTAAGAGGCGATAAACCTCCAGAGAGCGGCCCAGCCCTTCGTATATTTTTCTGAATGTGGCCCTCGGTGAAAACGGTTTGGACCCCTGTTTCAGACGCAGAGAATACCCTCTGAATGTTTCAAATCTCGTGTTTTCTTTGGTATTGTAAAATCACGTGTGAAGGAGACGATGTCAGACACACATGTCTCTCCGGCATCAGAACCAGAAGCAGGTTTATATCCAGGCAGGTTCACACAGACGAGGAGTTAGACTCGGTGTGATGTTTCGAGATGCCAAGAAACTACGCAGAGTTTAATATGACCAAACAATTGTGGAAATGAAATAGATTAGAACATTTCTTCAGCTTTCGGGACCTGACACATGTTTTCAGAATCTGCTTTTCTACCGCTAATCTTGAATCTCCTCAACATACAAACAACACATAAAGAAAACACACATTATATATTATTATATATTAAAGATTAGCACGGTGTTACACGAAAACTCGTTCTAATTTAAACTGCTGTGTGATGTTTTGGAGGAGGATTTTTACGCTTATTCTTTTTCAAATAAAGAAATCATTCTTATGAACTGTCATGAAGTGGATCCAGTGGGTTTAAAGCTGGTGTTAGTTTATTCACACAAACAGGAACATGAAACACATGTACACACACACACACACACTCACTCTCAGTGACACACATGTACACACACTCTCAGTGAAACACATGTGCACACACACACACACACACACTCTCAGTGACACACATGTACACACACTCTCAGTGAAACACATGTACACACACTCTCAGTGAAACACATGTACACACACTCTCAGTGAAACACATGTACACACACACACACTCTCAGTGAAACACATGTACACACACTCTCAGTGAAACACATGTGCACACACACACACACACACTCTCAGTGAAACACATGTACACACACACACACACACACTCTCAGTGAAACACATGTACACACACTACTGTATGTGATAGTGTGTGTGTGGAAATCTGGCAACCGCAGAACAACGCGGAAAACAATGTACAACCGTGTGTGTGTGTTGTGTGTGTGTGTGTGTGTGTGTGTGTGTGTGTGTGTGTGTGTGTGTGCGTGCGTGTGCATCTTGTGGATTCAGCAGAAAGACTTCTTCTCTGCTTTATTTATCGGGTGGCAGCGAGTGGCTGCTGCTTATTTACAGCAGATTGTTTCTCCAGATGTTTTACAGCGAGAGAAATCCCCGAACACACACACACACACACACACACACACACACACACATGAACACACACACTCCTCTCCTCCAGATGGAAGTCATTCTTTATAAAACTCCATAATCCTTCTCTCGTTGAGGAGGTAAGTCAGGGAAGCGTCTCCTCCTCCTCTACTTCTTCCTCCTCTTCCTCCTCTTCCTCTTCCTCTTCTTCATCCTCCTCTTCTTCCTCCTCCTCCTCCTCTTCCTCCTCATGTCGCTGACGATCTCCAGTGGTGTCGACATGTTTCAGTGAAACTCTGTGAAAAACAACTGAAGCTTTAAAGCCAGAGAATAGAAAGAGGTGAAACAGATTCTCCCGTTCCTCTCTGCGGCTGCATGTTACCTCCATGTCATTCTCAGCTGCAGCATTACACAACACTGACATGTGTTTGAGGCCATTTCACAGCTTTTAATGTTATCTTCAGATAGCAGGGGTACAGATGAACAGTGGTGGAAAGTAACTAAGTACATTTACTGTACTTAAGTACACATTTGAGGTACTTTACCAGAGTATTTTCATTTGATAGTACTTTATTACACATCTGAGTTGAATACTCGATTCTGATTGGTCAATTTGGACATTTCAGAGGTTGCTAACGTGAGATTCAGTGAAGACAATATGTTGAAGTCATTTGATGGCTGGAGTCCGTCTTCTGTTCCTAATGTGTTGGTTTACTCATTGTTTTACGCTGTAAACAGTCAATAAATTCCACTTTCTTATCCAATTTTCCGTGCACACCTGAACACACGATGCCATCTCATCGAGACACACAACTGACACACAACTCAATCTGAGGCTCAACAATGCATCACACAAGATACTGAACACAGGAATAAAACAAGGAAAAATACTCAATTTCAGGAGTGACTGCGGCTCCAAACGTGTGTGTGTGTGTGTGTGTGTATGTGTGTTCCTGCTCTCTAACAGCCTTTAACGAGAGTGCATTTGTATTTCTGTTTCTGATAGTTTTATAAAACACACACACACACACACACACACTCACACACTCCATGTTCCCGCGGGCCTCTCTTGGCTCCCGTAATTCCTCTTGTCCGCACCACAAAGCGTCAGAAAAACGAGGCGCCGCCATTACGCCCGTCGTGTTGGTCCTCCGGGAACCGCCATGATCTTCATCATCTTCATCCTCATCCTCATCCTCATCGCCTCTGAAGCGACAACACGGCGAGTCGCTCCTCTTCGTCGTGTTGCAGTTGGCAGAAACGCCGCCTGTTAATTATGGTTTCAGTGCCAAGCATACAATCACACGGTAATTGGAGTTGGAGCAGAGGATTGTGGGAGTGAAGAGAATGATAATGACTGTGTGGTCATCATCTTCATCTTCATCATCATCATCATCGGATTATATTATCATAGTATCACTAAGAGCAGGAACACTTTTAAACAACCTGCACACAGACATTTATACGTATTTATACAATAATAGAAAGATACCGAATGCAGACAAATCTAAAAAAGTTGGAGCAGAGGATTGTGGGAGTGAAGAGAATGATAATGACTGTGTGGTCCTCATCATCATCATCTTCATCATCATCATCGGTTTATATTATCATAGTATCACTAAGAGCAGGAACACTTTTAAACGACCTGTTTCAGGAAAGAGATGAAAGTTGGACGAAGACACGAGAAAACACACCTTTATTTTAAACTCATCTCGTTTTAGTAGAGCTTTTATATTCTCTTGTCTTTTTCATGACTCTTAAATGTAATTTTATGAAATGTTTTTAAGTCCAAATGCTATTAATGTCTAAAAAAAGACAAAGAAAGGTGGACGAAACAACTTCAAACCTTTTATTAATGCTGCCTTTTATTAAATAAAACAACTTACATGATATTTGACTCTGCACACAGACATGTATAAATGCCACATGTATTAGTCTCCCTGAGGGATAAGGTGAGAAGTTCAGTCCTCCGGGAGGGACTCGGAGTAGAACCGCTCCTCCTTCGCGTCGAAAGGACCTAGTTGAGGTGGTTAGGGCACCTAGTAAGGATGCCACCTGGGCGCCTCCCTAAGGAGGTGTTCCAGGCACGTCCAGCTGGGAGGAGACCGAGGGGTAGACCAAGGACCAGGTGGAGGGATTATATCTCTACCCAGGACCAGGTGGAGGGATTATATC